>JASTWR010000962.1:0-67230 GCA_030770355.1 Harpagoxenus sublaevis | reverse complement strand
AATATGTACAAAAATACTTATATTAATTTGCTTGTATAAACTTATATTTATATTTGTGATACTATATTATTACAAAGTTTTCAATCTTGATCAACTATACAGGGTGTCCCGCAATAGGATGTACATAGCTTAAGAATGTGGTCTTGACATTCTTTTAAGCCGAAAAGTTCCAATAAACATGTAGCCTAAAATCAATCGTTACAAAGTTATTGGCACTTATATCCTGTCTGATGTTTAGAGGTACATCTTCTAACAACACTGGTAGTACAACTTCCAGAAAACGGAGGTAATGCGCAGAAGTCAAGCGACCTTCAAATACAAATGGCCCAATCAATTTGTTCCCGATAATACCACACCAGACATTAATAGAAAAACAGTGAAAAATTGATTTTGTGAATTAAAACCTATATAATTCACAAATCAAATTTTAATTATTTAAACCCGAGAAAAAATGAGATTAGATATAATCACATATAATTATATATAACCAAATATAATTATATAAACATATATAATTATATATAATAAAATTAGGCTTTTTTGGGTCTTATTTACTAAAAGTGTGCCACTTTATTATAAGAGTAAAGAGTGGACTCCACAATACAACTAATACAAAAGTTATGCCGTGATTTATATCACTTGGCGCGAGACACTCTGTCGTGTCTCTTGACACCGTTTTTATACCATTGTTGGTCAAATTTTAAATACGAGAAACAGATCCCAACGGATGCCATCTATCGGATAATCCGAAATTAAAAATGTAATATGTGTTTCATATATGATTATACATATATAATCATATATAATCTACGAAGATATAAAAGCTTCTTATGTTGTATATAATACTATATCTAGTTATATACATATAGGATGCACTACACTAACATATCATTATATCTGGCTTCACATACATTTATATACAATTAGATATGGTGCTATATCTGGTTGTATATAGGACTAAATTAGTCACATTAATATATCTGGCTACCCGGGAAAAAGAAATTATATATAATCATATATATATAATCATATAAAATTATATATAAATGGATCATATATAATTATATACAGGGTGTTTGAAACAAAAGTACCTAGCCGAAAAATGGGGGTAGATTGAGTCAAACCGAGACGAAAAGTCATGTACCATTTTGCAAGATTCGCAATAGTTAACGAATTATTAATTGATACGTCCCGGGAAAAAATGTTTATATCTAATTATATATAATTTTGTATAACTTTCTAGATATAATTATGTATGGATTTTGACCTGATCTAATTATGTATAATTATATATAATTATATACAATTATATATAATTATGTATAGTTATATATAAAGTCCCTCGGTATCCATCCACTGCAGAAAATTGTTATTTTTAAATATTATTATTTTAAAGTGTGCCACTTTTTTATAAGAGTAAAAAGTGGACTCCACAATACAACTGATACAAAAGTTGTGCCGTACCGTGATTTATATCACTTGGCGCGAGACACTGTCGAGTCTCTAGACACCGTTTTTATACCATTGTTCGTTAAATTTTTAATACGAGAAACAGATCCCATTGGATTCCATCTATCGGATAATCCGAAATTAAAAATGTAATATGTGTTAATATATGATTATATATAATCATATATAAAATATATAATCATATATAAAATATATACGTGTATAATTATATCTAATTTGACGCAATTATATATAAGTTTATATATAATTTGATGTATCGCAATTAACTTGAAAAAGAATTCTAATATAACTGCATAATTTGATGTGGAGTTATACATATTTTGATATAATTACATATAATTATTTGCTTAAAAAAGATTTATAATATAATGTTGTATAATTCTATATAAGGTTATAAATATTTTGATATAATTATATATTATTATCTACTCAAAAAAGAATTGTAATATAATGTTGCATAATTTAATGTGGAGTTATAAATATTTAGATATAATTGTATATAATTGAATGTATAAATAGATCTTATTATATGTAATTATATATGATGTAATATAATTATACAGGGTGTACCTAAACTGGCGATAAATATTTTAATGACAAATACTTTGTAACATTTTAAGACAAAAATTCTAATACGAAAATGCCGAGGCTATAATAGTTTTCAAATGAGAGAAGTATAAAGATAACGAATGAGAAGGTTAGATTTTCGCGCGCTCAGGGATGGTAACATGGCCAATGATAAAGGTGCTTTCATGAATCGAATGCCTTTGAGTAATGTGAAATTATTGTAAAGAAATTCAAATGTTTTATTAAGAAACTATTTTGTTTGTCCGTAATAAATTATTTATTCAATAATTTAATATATCCATGATATGTGTTATTATGTCATATTTATTTGGTAATTCATATGATGGTAATAAATCTCCGCGATGAAAATTGATCAAATCGATGAAATCATTTATTACGATTTTTAAGAAATAGTCTGGAGAGTGTCTAGACTTGTATCAGAATTGAATAAATAATCGGTATTAATAATTTATCGACAAATTTAATCAAAAGTTGGAACAAAAATGATTTCATCGATTTGATCAATTTTCATCGCGGAGATTTATTACCATCATATGAATTAACCAAATAAATATGACATAAAACACATATCATGGATATATTGAATTATTGAATAAATAATTTGTTACGGACAAACAAAATATATATAATCATATATAAAATATATAATCATATATAAAATATATACGTGTATAATTATATCTAATTTGACGCAATTATATATAAGTTTATATATAATTTGATGTATCGCAATTAACTTGAAAAAGAATTCTAATATAACTGCATAATTTGATATGGAGTTATACATATTTTGATATAATTACATATAATTATTTGCTTAAAAAAGATTTATAATATAATGTTGTATAATTCTATATAAGGTTATAAATATTTTGATATAATTATATATTATTATCTACTCAAAAAAGAATTGTAATATAATGTTGCATAATTTAATGTGGAGTTATAAATATTTAGATATAATTGTATATAATTGAATGTATAAATAGATCTTATTATATGTAATTATATATGATGTAATATAATTATATATAATTAGATATAAACTTTTTTCCCGGGGTCTGAGCAAATGAGCGCATGAGAAGCGATAGGCCGAACTCGGCAGACATGTAAAATACCATTTTATGGTATTAAACATGTCTGCCGAGTTCGACCTACCGCTTCTCATGCGCTCATTTGCTCAGACGTATCAATTAATAATTCGTTAACTATTGCGAATCTTGCAAAATGGTACATGACTTTTCGTCTCGATTTGACCCAATCTACCTCCATTTTTCGGTTGGGTACTTTTGTTTCAAACACCCTGTATAATTATATGTCAAATTTGGAACGATATAATTTTATCTGATTATACATAAAAAAATATAATTCTACAAATTTTTATATAATTTTATATAATTATATATCTTTATATTAAGGTTTACACTTTCAAAGGATTATATATTATTGTATATAATTATATATGATAGTATATAATCATACATAATTTCGTAAAATTTTGCGCATCCACTGCAGAAAGTTTTTAATTTTTAAATAAAGTGTGCCACTTTCTTATAAAAGTGGACTCCACAATCATACATCTGATACAAAAGTTAGTTGATTTATATCACTTTGCGCGAGATACTGCCGTGAGTGCCGTGTCTCTTGATACCGTTCTTATACCATTGTTCGTCAAATTTTAAATACGAGAAACAGATCTCATCGGAAGCCATCTATCGGATATAATCCGAAATTAAAAATGTAATATGTGTTTATATATATGATTATATATAATTATATATAAACATATATAATCTCATATATAATCTACGAGGATAAAAGCTTCTTATTATAATTATATAAATTTATATATTTTAGGATTTACTATATTTAGAAAAATTCTCTATATTTATTTATATAAAAATATATTAATATATATAATTATATAAAATTATATATAATATATTCATTTATATATTCATCTATATATTTATTTATATATTCATTTATATGAAAATATATTAATATATATAATTATATAAAATTGTATATAATTTTACGTGAGAAATCAGATATAATTTTATATAATTATATAGAAAAATATATATTTTATTTAATTACATATTTTAATATATATTTATATATAATAGTATATAAATATATATTTTAAAATTTTCTGATTTATACAAAATTATGCGTATATATAAATATATATAAATATATATACTTTTTTACATATAATTATAATAACTTACAAAGTACATGCTAAGTTGTAAAGCGAGGTCCACCCTGCCTACCGGCGGAAGGGGTGCGGGAGGGGGGGCCGAAGGCCCCCCTTGCACCCCCCCGCGCGCGTGCGTGTGTGTGTGTGTGTGTGTACACCATGTGGCTGCGACATATTCATCATCAAAAGTCAACCGTGTCATGGCTGCATCAATAAGCGTCCACAACGCGTTGTGGCATTTTCATATTGCCAGAACGCGTTGTGAGCGTTTTTGAAAGTGCCACGACACGAATCGCGTTTTGACTGTAAGAGAAACACGTCAGATCGCAAATTTACTAAAGCAGTCGGTCAATTCTAGTTTTAACTGAATTATTTCAGTTAGAACGCGAATTACCGAGAGGGCTTAGTTAAAACTAGAATTTCCTAGTAAATTCGGGTTTTGACGAATTTCGGGTTTTAACTGCAGTAACATTATATATATGTCGCAGGCTTATTGCAAAATCAGCCCTTTTGCAAAAAGACTAGCCTCTTTGCGAAAGGCTGGCATTTTGCGAAACACTGATCGTTTCCCAATAAGACTAAACGCACTTTAGGCTTCTTGGCACACATGGGCTGGTGCTAGGCCAGGCACTTTGCAAAAAGTCTAAAATACGTTAAACTTATTAAAGAAACGACCAAATGCTTTTGCAAAAGGCCGGAATTTCGCAAAAAGGCTAGCCTTTTTGCAAAAAGGCTGATTTTGCAATAAGCCTGCGACATATACACTACGCCAAAAAATTAGAGGATCGCTAAAATTTGCTAAAAATTAGGGCTATTTTCAAACCCCTGAAACTCGGCGAAAAATCATCGTAGACACAAAATTAAAGAAGCATTTTAAAGCTTGAAACTTCTTCTTTCAAATGCTTTTTGACGATTTTAATTATCGTTTTTCGTTACAAAACGGCATAATGATAAAGCCCGATCCGTTAAAATAAAAAATTTTAATGCAACTTTGCCGTGCTACATCTGGCGTGCAAAAAATCGTGGAGAATATCTATTTTTTGCATCTTGTAGTGGGTTCTTTTCCCTTTAATTTAAAAGGTTGTGGAGCGTTGTGCGATTCTTTTCGGCCGTGTTATTGAGGTTTGAATATAAAGTAGTCACTTTGACTTTGATCGCTTATAACTCGTAAAAAGATCAACGTACAGCATTCCGTAAAAAAGCGTTGGAAAGCTGAAAGTTAGCCCTTTCGAACGCTGTTATTGTTTTTTTCTCAGCCTTACGTTTTCTATCAGCAAATCAAGTTTAAAAAACATGTAAAAAATCACATATTTTTCGTTTTTTCTTTAAGTCAGTATATTGTCGCGAATAAAGGTCCAATCAAAATCGCTACAACAAAGTAGTCCGATTATACCTCAATAACAAACAATAACGTTTATCAGCTAAAACAATTTTGTTCCATGTGTCCATCGCACTTGAAATTGCCAAAATCTCAAAAAACTAAAAAAATCAATCTGCTCAACTGCAGTTAATGAAGAAAATATCTGTCAAAAAATTAAACACGCATTTTATAGCTTGAAGCTTCAATGTTAACGCGCTATTGGTTAAAACGTTTATCTTCCTTGTTCTATGCTTTAAAGAAGAACACATTGTTTTGTTTCTTAAAATTACGTACGATTTTTTACTCTGCAAATCGATAAAAAAATTTTTCTTGAAAGATGTAACAAGGAAATAAAATCAATTTTAAAAAATCGCTTATTTTAAACGACTGAGTTTCGAGAGTTCTGCGTGATTCCTAAAGGATTAATAAAGTTGTTTAGTCTTCATTGCAGTTACTTAAATTGTTTTACTCCATTTCTTCTGTATCGTCCTTTTTCGTTATAGTGTACCGCCTAAAGGAATTATAAGTCTCGAGTAGTTTCTAGGAGTATTTATTAAAACTTATGTGTTGACGATCATCGAAAATCGGATTTTTGTACAACTTAAATCGGTAGCGCGTTAGGAAAGTAGCGTTCGCGCGAACGCATCGCGAGGAGAGAAATTACGGAGCGGGACGACGTATTTCGATGAGGAGGAGGCGGAACTGGCCTGGATCTCTAAACGCGATCTCGTGGCGGATAACGATGGAAATTCGCATTCTTGCGGCGCGAGAGTACACGTACGTACGTCACTCGCGTGCCGGACACGGTGCGTCAACCGCCGCGTACGCGCGATTCCAACGTGATTTCATTTCCCATCACGCGAGAATCGAATCTCGCCTCGGCGATTTTACCTCGCACGGGAAACGGATCCCCGGTTTCGTTTCGCGACGCGATCCGAATTCTTGCCCTCGGCGCGACGCGAACCAAATTTTATTCTTGAACGACGATAGGTATACCGTTTCGACGCAACACGATTACCGCCTTAACGTAAATCAAACTTTTTTAAATTTAATTTAACTTTATTTCAACACTATCTAAATATTTTTATATTTTAATTGATTTTAATATCGCACACAATGTATAATAGATAATCACAAAATACAATAAAATACATTATTTATTTTTAAGTCACATAAATCAACGTGGGAAGTAAAGATTGCAGCATTAGTACAAAAAAAAATATATAAATAATATATAAAACCGTATAATTAAATATTTAATTGTACTACTTATAATATTTATAGTTTTGAAACTACTATCCGGAACTATAAGAATTGCCAATGTGAATTGTCATCGTCGTTGAAAGCTCTCGATTCTGAAACTTTCCTCCCGAGGCCGGTGACCATGAGTAGAGCTCGCGCGCCCAAGGTCATTGATTCCACCGGCAGTTCCGGCTCGGTTTCTGGGCCAGGTTAACCGACGGTCCCGCGACGGCGACGTCCGGAATACCTTCGCTCGCCGTGACGTCGGCTCGGCGTCGGCCCGATACGGCAGACCGATAATGAGAGCCGGCATAACTCAGCGACGGACTTGAACTCGTCCGAACCCGAAGTCCTAACACGAATTCGAGGCGCCTTTTCCTCCAATAAATTAGCAAACGATTGAATTTGATTAAAAGACATCAATTAATTTTCACAAGAAATCCCAGACAGCACGCATGTCCCAAATCGGGACATATGACGTATTAAAGACATTTCTAAGACATCTTTTAGACGTCTTCAAGACGTTTTATGTCCCGATTTTGGACATAGTGCTGTCTGAGATGGTTGCTTTCGTGAATGTTTGTGGATCGATACCTGTTTCAAGTGAAAGTGATCCCTCAGAATTTTCTCAGAGTAAGCCAAACTATATATACTAATTATTAAAATTGCTGTAATTGAATTTGATATCTAGGTATATTGAGAATACAATGAACAATTCTTCCAAGTTCCAGAGTTTGTAGTTCGCTCAGCTATCGTGAATTACGGCCTTGCTGGAATTCATCGGGGCCTCACTCGCGAGCATTCCGCGCAAAATACGAGTTGGCCGTTCATTCACGTCTGAGTCCCCGTTCAACAGCGGGGCATTGACGGAGCGGCACGTGCGAATTTAATCCTTTGGGACCTAGAAAAAGACGAGAAGAGCCAAACACGCAAATGAAGATTTACACGGATACTCGTCGCTCTGAACGAATAAACGAAATAAACGAAAGATAGATTAAATTTCAATTTAATATCAGATTAATTCTTGATAGTGAAGAAAAAAATTATCAAACTTTCACCGGCTTTTAATTAAACAACTGTGTAATCAGCTTTAACATGTAAGTTTAAGACAAGAGAAGTTTTGCTCTCGTTCTTTTTATTCGAGTCGAGAATTATTTGAAGTTAATTGTTAATTAATAAAGCTAGTTTTTGGGATGGAGGTCGTTGACCGTGTTCGACGAGCAGCAACGACGCGACGGCCCGCGTCTCTTCGTCCTCAATTGACCACCTAAATCGCAACTCAAATAATAAAAGTGAGCTCGTGCCCGAAGATGGCACGCGGGTTTACCTTGAGGAGGTCGCGGCGCGTCAATCTAATTCTCTTCTTCTGTCCATCTGTGACGACAGGAGAATGCGATGACCCAGCGCCAGGAAATCCACCTCCGGATAGTCGTGTCGAATCGCGATTGTACGTGTTTCAGATCTCACAGATTACCTCAGTAGTACGGCACGTAAAAAGTTAAAAACCCAACGATTACATATAATAGCGTACCATTACAATTAAATTTATTATCATAATTGGAAATTATTATATATATTAATTTTACAATATAAATTTAAAATTATCAAATCTGTTATAATTATAGATTTCGGCACGTAAAAACCCGACATATAATAGCGTACCATTATAATTAAATTTATTATCATGATTAGAAATTATTATATTTATCAATTTTACAATATAAATTTGAAATGATCAAATCTGTTATAATTTATTTTTGAATTACTTATCTCTAAAAATACGGATTACTTCGATTTAAATGTATCAAAATTAACAAAGTAATTATTTCTTATTAAGATGCTGGACTCATAAGTAGAAAAAGCTCATAAACTATTTCCTAGCTATTTAAACAGTTATAACACGTAATCTAATTAAAGTCTCCATATTCTGTCATATGACACATAATAACAATTATTTTTATTATATGTCTCACATTAAAATTTGCCAGTATTAGAAATTTAGAAGAAGCTCCGCATGGAAAAGACGTGTAGGTACACGATGTGTCATGTATGTCTGTGACGGAAGCCGGACCAAACTCATTGGGATGACTCGCGCGCGTCAAGATCTCATCTTGGAGCGGCCGCGAGCGCGATGACAGCATCCGGCGATGACGTCATTCGACGGCGGCGGCGTCGGCGTCGACGGCCGCAGTTGCGATGATCGCGTACGATGACGTCGACGATGATCGCAGATCGGCGGTGGCGGCAACAAGCAAGCAAGCAGCAGCAGCAGCAGCAGCAGCAAGAGGAAGGAGTTGAAGCCCCGAGCCCCGAGCCGAGCCAGCAGGAATCGACGGTGCACCGTTTCGTGTCGCGGGGCCCAGTTCCTTCCAGATCGCCGTGTCGACGACTTGTTTCGGATTCTCGCGGATTCTCCGGAGACGCGGCTGCGGCCGCACCGCGGCCGGGCCGGGCCGGTCGTCGATCCGCGATTCCGCGCGCCGCGTCGCGTCGGCCGGACGCCGCCGCCCGCCGCGCCGTCGGCACATGACAGTGACCTACATACCGCGGTTCCGGTATGCCGTGTTACGGTCCGCGATACAGTAATCCTGACGAATCCGACGAATTGCGCGGAGCTCGATGAGAAATAACGTATCGGCCGTAATCGGAACAGGTCGACGACAGTTACTTAACGTTAAGTGCGCGGTATGGATTTTCGATAGCTATTTCGCACCGTAGCGCTTATTGGTACCGTACTCCATTTAACAGTAATGTCTTAAGCGATCGTCGATTCAATCGAGTGCGATGCGAAATGAGTTGTTAAATAAGTGAAATAATTGTAGTAAGAAATAAAAAATAATAAGTAAATAAATAAAACAACGTATAAGAATATATTAAACAGAATTATATAGCTGAGACTACTTTTATTTTATTGTCGATGGCGATTTTGAAACAAAGTCAAAATTACACGATCGCGTTTAACGCTACAATATGTAGCCAATTTGTAAAAAGCAATTACAATTATTGTTAGTGTTTGATCAAATAAACTTGAAATTTTATGGATTATGTCGTATTTAATTGTAAACGTAATTAAATCTTAATCTACGTCAATTTTAAAGCTGTAATAAATTATATTTTATTTTTAGAGATAAATTATATTTTATTTTAAATTATATTTTATTTTTAAATATATCTATTCATTTGATATTAAAATCACATTTGACGTTTATTAAAATAAAGAATTATTCAGCGTGACATAGATTCGTTAAAAATAATTCTTTGCTTCTTTTGACCGGAACTGTATCCGTTTAACAGAAATCACAGCGTGCCGTTATTATCATCGGTACTGAGAATTAGATAGTCGCGTCTGGTCTCTGGTCGCGAGATCGCGCGACGATGATTCAGTGCCCGACGATAATTAATACATTAGTGCGATGCATTAAAATCGAACTTAGACTTCCACGTTCGACCGATCGAGATCAGCCTGCGCTAATAAAAATCGAGTAAGTACAAGAGTCGGATGAATTAACGCAAAATGTGGCATGTAAACGCTTTTTTCCCGTGCGAGATAAATGCGTGGGTTTTCACTGTGACGTCCACGCAAAATTAACGTCTCGAGAATCGTGTTAATAAAGAAGTTTGTATTAGAGACACGATTCTATCCTGGCGACTAATCGCACGGGTTTGAAATTTTTCGAGAATGGAGTATTGCTAACACGGAAATCTGCGAGAACGACGAAAGACATATATACTATCTGTAGGTACATTATAATAACTCATACGAGATACTCGTAGCTTCGGGAAAAAGATGTAAATACAGAAAAAAAATTCAGAAGACGATGTGCAAGGAAATGACATAAGTGCCTAAAACGAAAAAACGCTGATATATCTAACAACAAAAATAAGGAAGTTATTTATTCTTTTATTGCAAATTAGTTATTTATTACAAATTTATTGAATGCTACGATCTTAAAATTGTATTCCCTTGGCATTAGGAATTATAAAATTACAATAAAAACTCTGATTATTAAAAAATATATAGTAATATAATATCTATAAATACACAACATATTTATATAAGTGTGTGTATACAATACATATTATACATATGTTATTACAGCATATATGTTCGTTAAAAAAATTATCCGTCTACAAAACATTGACTCTATCAAAAATAAAACATTACGACAATTAATAGTAGCAGCCATAATACGATTATGTACATAATTAAAATCTTATTAGACACGGTATATAATAATAATAAATAATTTATTTTTTATTGCGTTTATTACACATATCAGTATTATTATATTATTAACTTCTTATTGTGCTGTTATATACAGTAGAGAGCAAATCATATCCGACAATAAGGAAGATTCCACAGGCACGTATGTGCCGCGGGCGAAGGAACTTTGTAGGATTCAGGAAGGCGGTAATTTAGTCGCGCATTATACCGCCGCGTGCCAGATTTGGCGAGGAACACTTGTTTCAATACGCGAGAGGATCCTACACGGCTCGTCACGTCGCTTTTTTTTATTTCTCTCTCTTTTTTTTTTTTTCTTTTTTCTTCGTTTCACCGAGTCGAAGCAACATGCAAATTTTTTGGCGAACGCGCGCGGCACCGACACGGTCACGTAAACAGTACGTGTTAATCCTTCCGAACCTGTTTATTTCTCGTATCGCCCGTGAAAAAAAGCGGCGAGCCTTATCGCTTTATTTATCGTGATGTATCTGTATTTCATTCTAATAAATCAAACCGTCTCGCTGTCGTTTGGCAAATCCTGCTGAATTAATTGAATTAAAAGTGGCACGCGGATACGCAATCGACGTTTTTGCATTCCAGAAATTGATTCCTTAAATTTTTACAATCGCAAATTTAATTTTTGTTACGCGGAGAAAAATTCTACTGTCCTTTTCATTTAACTGTGGCTGACTAATTTGGCCGTTTTTACTTGCGAAGGAAAACGCGTTTTCTCTCATGTTTCTCTCCGCGAGAATTTCAGACGTTTTTCGCGTTCCTGAAATTATGGAATACTTAATATCATCGTTATATCCTGCCGTAACTAACGAAGGATTAGGACAAAGTCCATGTCTCTCTCTCTCTCTCTCTCTCTCTCTCTCTCTCTCTCTCTCTCTCTCTCTCTCTCTTTCTCTCTAAAGAATGACTCGCGCACTCGAGTTCATCGACGGAAATACATCGCACAATTCAGAATGCCTTTCCTACGTTCACTTGAGTAACATATATCATCCATACACCTATATATACATATTACAATAAAACACGAGAGAGGTCGTAGCTGAATCTGTCTTTTATATATTCGAGTGGAGGAACCACAGAGCTTTTATTAATTAATTTCAATTTTATTTCCATCTTAATTGCTTTTCGATTCAATTTGACTTTATATCGCACGAATTTTGATTCGACTCGACTCAATCTCTTAAATTCTCGATTCTTCGTTCTACGTCAATGACTTCCGCGAATCTATCCTCCGTCGCTGAGGGTCACGGAAACCGGCGCGGCGAATCTCTCGATAAACCCGACGGCCCATTCTCGCGAATAAATTTTCGGAGTTGAGCATCGAAAAAAAAACGCGCGCCAGGCCGCCTCCTGCCTTGAACCGTGACGGTGCGATAAAAACGACGGCCGTTAATTGGTCCGCGTGTTCACGCGGGACCGTGCACGGATTTACGTAACACTTGAATTCGCGAAGAGGCTCGCTCACGCGCGATAACGCGAATATGCGACGGCGTACACGGCGCGCGTCGCGACGCGTCGCGACGCGACGCGCTAACTCTAGCCGCCGACATCTGTCCTTTACCCGTTCGCCGTATGTCACACGCGCGAAAGATTTTCTCCATCTCTTTCTCTCACGTCGAAAAAAAAAAAAAAAAAAAACGTCACGGGATCGGTCGCTCTACACGTATGTAAGTAAGTAAGCACGCCTCGAACCGCTCCTCTCGTCGCGTCGGCGACAGTGCCGGATGAGGAATTTCGCGGTTCCCGAAAACCTTGCGTCTTTGGGATCTCCCTCTCGGTGATTTTAAGTCCAGAATTATTTTTGGAAGATTTCCAAACGAACGAATAAAATTTTTTAAAAATTCGAAAATTAGCTTGCTTTTACTTGTTTTTTTTTTTTTTTTTTTTTGTTATTTATCTTCGCACGCTTACTATGTTTATTTATTTTCTAATTAAAATTGTATCACGCGCGAGTGCACGATCATCAACGACTTATCCATTCGTGCAAAAATCTACATTCTGGTCTCGCCACGAGCTTTTATTAATATCTCCTCTTATATTAATTCATTCATTTCGTGAAGAAACCGAGACGCGCGGTATAGCGCGACCGACGCGGACGCATTTTCCGCAAATCTCGAGACGTCTCTACGACGCGTACTCCCAGATAAGAATCTTTATTGTGCATTGGCGCAGAACTCGAAGTTCTGGATAATTTAAGAAGATCGAATTCTCAACGAAGAAGAAATGCTTACTGAGACGAATTTTTCGAGAACGAAGAATTCACTCTTCGACGAATATATTTGCACTTATATTACATGCTATTGAATGCAAAAAGTACGAATTGTCGTTAAGTGGGACAGAGATATTCAACCATTGTATCAATCCTTTTATTTTCTTTTTCTTTTCCAGAAGGAATGAAAGACTCGCGATGCTGCTCGCTCAATCACGTTGGATCGTAAGGCTGCTTCGATCGTGAATGCCCGAGTGTGCGTGGTGACATCACCTGACGGGTTACACCTGTGTGGTGCGGAGCGGTCATCGTGCATTCCATGGGATCGTGAACCATGATAGTCCGCACATTTCCAATTGAAAGGCCTCCAAGAATGCGACCCCCTAACAGGGAAAAGAGAAGTCGATCGGTGCGTCTTACAAGTTTCGCGATAGCCTCTTTGTTATGTTTATATTTCTCTTGAGACGTTGACGCTCCGAGTCTCGCAGAATTTTTATTACACCGCAAAAAAATACTGACGAAGAGGCATTTGAATATGTTGTAAAACATAAAAATCTGACATAAGAGACACGTATTTTTTTTATACGTGTGCCTATTTTGAAATTTAAAGGGTGAAACAACTCAAAAGAGTAACGCTTATATTTAATTCTAAGCAACTATCGTTGAAACAGTAATAATATATATAAAGAAATGTTTTAGGTAAAACTTTTATTGTTTTTTATATACTTTATAAATTACTGTATTTAGATTTACCAAAAATGTGATAGTTTTCAAAATACCTCCATACCCATTATTATTTTATGAAATTGTTTTTTTTATGGGTAAAATTTAAAGACCATGTTTTATGCCATGTTCATCCATATATATATATCTAATAAAATTATTTTACAAAATTGTATTTTTAATAAATGAGCAAAAAGAATCATGCGGGTTTGCGGCTCTTTTGCATCTCGCGATTTATATTTTATAGCATTACAGATTACAAATAATATTAAGATTGATAGTTTTTATTCTTTTTCTTTAAAGTTATTTTAAAACTTCCGTTTCGTTATTCAGTCCTCTATACATTATTTTCTTATAATATCTTACGTTTATTCTCTTAGAACTATTTTCATTCTTACGCTTTTACATCTTATTTCTTTGTAGCGTTTACACATTAATTTCTAAACGTACTTAATAACGAAATAATTTTTAAATGTTTATATGCGATAAATTTGTAATTTGTATCATTTATTATAAACATTAAAATAATGATATTCGACAAAAAATGTTTCAAACATAATGACTTCTTACACCAAGACCATTTTACTATAGCTATATGTCGGTATCGCATATTGTTGAAGTATCTCTGAAACTAAATTTTACTGGATTTTCAAATTCTTCTGGTTCATATATCTACTTTTAAACCATGATTGTTTAAATAAATTGTACTATCGAAAGGATGACAATTGATTATGTATGAGAGATTGCAATTTTACTATATTATTTTGTTGATGCAAATTTATATTAATTTTCAATAGTAAAACAATATCTGAAAACCTTTTAACAAAATTTTTCCAAATTTTAATCCATAAACATCTAATGGTTGTATTTCCCCTGTAGTGCCTTAATCAATATTATTATTTTATCATAATATTGATGATGTATATGTTTTCTTAGAGATGTTAAATATAAAGTAATATTAGGCTATTCCATGAATCGACAAGAAGAACGCTATCAGAATTCATATTTAGAAAATAAGCTGCTTCTAGCCACATTTAAAAATAATCTGTAAACTTATGCTTATCCAAAAGTACTTATCTTAAAAGTACATTGAATAGCTTAAGAAATGTCAAGTTTGGACAATTTTTCAAATGTCACGATTCTGATGTAAGAGAGATAATCTTTTAAACCAAGGTCATATACATATATGTTATTAGTGTAACCTTTAATATTATTTTAAATCACGATTATTTTAAAAAGTTTAAATATTCGTGGTTTAAAAGTGAGTATATGAACAATAGACCAGAAAATTTGAAAATCCAGTAAAATTTAGTTTTGAAGAAATTTCAACAACATGCGATATCAAATGTCGCAATACGATATAGCTATAGTAAGATGTTCTTAGTGCAAGAGAGATCATTGTGTTTAAAACATTTTTTGAACACCATTATTGTAATGTTTATAATAAATAATACAAAATATGTTGTATAAACATTTAGAAATTATTTCGTTATTAAGTACGTTTAGAAATTAATGTGTAAACACAAAATGCTATACAAAGAAATAAGATGTAAAAACAAAAATATATAGTTTTAAAAGAATAAACTTAAGATTATAAGGAAATGATGTATAAAGACTCTGAATAAAGAAACAGAAGACTTATGTTAGTAACTTTAAGCAAAAACAAAAAACTATTATTGCTTTTAATATTATTTATATTTTGTAATGCTAGAAATATCATGCCGCGCGGTGCAAAAGAGCCACAAGCGCTGCGAAGCGACGCATGTAGTGATTTTTTCGCTTATCAAAAATGCGATTTCTTAAAGATGAAATTTTGTAAAATAACTTTATTATACACATATATGGGGATAAATTTGGCATAAAATTGTTTTTAATTTTTATTCGTAAAAAAATATAATTTTACAAAAATATAATAACAGGAGTAAAAATATTTTAAAAACTATTAGATTTTCGAAAAATCTAAATACACAGTTTTAAATATATAAAAAATCATAAAAGTTAATTTACCTAAAATATTTTTTATATATCTTATCGTTTCAACGATAATTGCTTAGAATCAAATATAAGCACACTACTTTTGAGGGGAAGGGGGAGAGGGAGGAAAGAAAGACAGTAATAATTAAATTTAGAAAAGATTCCCTGATTTCAGGATTTCACAAATGTTAATCCCTTTCGAATATATCTTGACCTAAATTTTATTTATTAATAAAAATTAATTTGATTTAATTAATATATACATTTCAATACTAATTGATTTTATCGTAAATTTTCACTCATTTTCAAACTTGATTAAGTTCGAATTAAAAACTCGATTTAAGATTGCATTCGAAGACTAAACTCCAACTTCTCGTAATTACGAGCCAGAATAATTGCGAAAGATTCCCGGAAGAAATCAGACGATTCGATATCTTCAGGTCACCGTGTCACGCAAATTTGATGACGATCGTCTAGACGAGCGAGCGATGCGTCCGGATGAAGTCTTCATCGGCCGTGAACATGTTGGATAGGGTCGGTGGGACTTTCGTCCGTTTGCAGATCTCGTAAAACAACTATTAAAATCTCAATTCAATGCGACTCAAGAAGACCAGCGCCTCAAATTTTCAACAAATAAAAAATTATTTTTAATGGATCTCTCACACACACATACACACACATACAAGAGAGAAATGAAGCAAATTTCGAGCTATTGTAAAGCAGATTTGTAAAAAATGCTCCACGAGACAAACGACGAGTAGAACCAACATTCACTTGGAACTAATAATTTTTCTAATTTACTGTTAATTATATAACCAGTTAACCACACTTAACCCGGAAACAAGCTCCAAATTTTTTTCTTTTTTGCATAAATGGTCACTTGAGATGATTTTTACCCCAATTAACAGTTATTATCTATTATCAAAATTATACATATTGCATATTTTTGACTGTTTTATAATTTATTAGTATTTATTAGTATTGAGGACAATATGTATTAGAATTAGATTTACTCAACATTTTCTGAAAAAAAAGTAAGGTGAAACCAAAAAATTATTTAAACAATGAAAAAAGCACATTAAGCGACTTATTATGATAGTATTTTTAAAAAATGAAGATATTAATTAATAAAACTCTTTTGTATTGTATTAGATTTTTTATGGAATTGCATATTTAAAGGTTCGTAAAAAGAATAGTTATTAAAAAGAAAGAAAAAATTTTATATCCATTTTACAACAACTTAAAATAAGTCTATTCGCTAATATATGAAGTCATTACATTGTGTTTGCTCTGTTCAGAATTATTAAAAATAATAGGTAGGTATATGTATACATATTTATGAGAGAGAGAGAGAGAGAGATATTTGTTTATCACATTAGGTATATATAAAAATAAGTTACATAAAGTATTTTTAAATAAAAATATTAATAAGTTTTAATATTCATATTAAAACTTAATTCTTCCTAAAATCTTTTACGTATTAATCGGATTTAAATATAATAAGTACATATATAAAAATATATCATATTTATTATTAAGAAAACATGTTTTGCATTAGATATATCAATTATTTTATTACTTGTGTTATTCTTTTTCTAAACATTTACACATATGTTTTTATTAACTTGTCATTTTTTCTATTTTATATTAACTGTTATAATTAGATATACCTACATTATTATTTTTTATGAAATTATGAGTATATATCTAATATAAACATATATTATAGGTATGTATACTTAGCCTCGTTTAAACTCATATATTATTATTTTGAATTTACAATATAAAATCTATCGTTTTATTAATTTTTATAAACGGTCACCTGGGGGTGATTTCTATATCCCAGCAAGTTTTAATAAGTCGAACTATGAATATACTAAATTTTTTCTATTATGCGGGTTGGATCTCGGAACCTTCGAATGAAAGGTAGGTATAGACTCTCGATCGAAAAAGAAATTACTATGACGTGAGTTTCATTTTTTTCGACACTGCAGGGGTGTAAAAATCATCCCAGAGCATATGAAACTGTTCGGAATGGATTTTGCATAGACATAGGAATACATGCATATATTATATGTATATGCGTTCATGGGATTTCGAAATTATTCCGTTTTCCCTCGAAAACACAAAAAGAAATCTGAAAAATAACTAAGCAATTTTCCGATCGGAATCTCTCATCGTCTTTTCTATGTATACATATATATAGTCTATGATCGGAATCCATTATTCCGAGAAGTTCCAGAATACAGGCGCCCGTTTCCAGGTTAATTTGGTACGTAATTTATATAAATTACATATATGTTATCTCTAAAATCATTTATGTCGAGATAAACGAACAATACATTTCGCAAGCATCTTCGTAAACAGAATTCAAATTAAATATTTTCTCGACCGTTCGGAACCGTTGGAAGTCGGGCACTTCGGGGGCATTACGTGTTTATTAAAAGCTGCTATTGTAAGAGAGAAAGCAATACTGTTAAGGGGGGAGAAAAAGGGAAAATAAAAATTTGTAGACCTATCGCGCGACCTCATCATGCTCAAGACCGATATTGCTTTCGCAGTGGAACACAGTATATCGTCGTTCCCGGAGAACGTACACGCGGCTGTCACGCGACCGACGACTGACGATAAACACATACGCGCACACGCGCACACATCACCAAGGATCGAAACTCGACCTCTCCGTGTCGATCGGCAGTTCGTAACTGCTTTGCGATCAATTTGAAACGTGTCCTCCAAGAGTGTCGGGCGTTTTACTTCTCGCACCACGCACACTGTCCTTTTGTCTTCGGGATTCTTCTAATAACACTTATCGGCGCAGTACTTCTTAGGTATCTATTCACGAAAATGAGCGAAAAGCCGACCGCCGCGAGACCCGCGGCCGGAAAATCTGCCGAAAAATCAAAGGAGGCCGAATCGAAGCAGACCGAATTGAAGAAGGCCGAAACGAAGCAGGCCGTATTGAAGAAGCCCGAATCGAAGCAGACCGAATCGAAGCAGACCGAATTGAAGAAGGCCGAATCGAAGCAGAGCGTATTGAAGAAGGCCGAATCGAAGGAACTTGGCTCGCAGAAGAAGGAGCAAACTCCGAGCAAGGAACCGATAGAATGTACGAAGAAGACGGCGGAGAAAGTAGCAGAAGCGCATGAGATGGAAACTTCGAGCACCAAGATGATTTTTATGCCTAAGACCTCTACCTCCGACAAACCTGTGGATCCCAAAGCTAAGAAAATACCCCAAACACCCAAGACTACATCGGAGGAAACTGTAAAATCCGAAAAATCCACCTCCACCAAATCTGAGGCTCCTGAAGCATCAAAACGTTTACAAGAATTATGCCAAAAGTACAAGATTTCATCCGAAACGGCCTCTTCCGCCAAACATCAAATATTTGAAGTACAACATCCGGAAGAATGCCAAATGTCCAAAATCTCCGATGAATCTGAAAAAGTTCCAAAAACCAAAGAAATGTCCACCTCCATCAAACCTGAGGCTCCTGAAGTACCAAAAGTTCCAGAAGAACGTCGAATCTCCACCCCCGTGTCCGAAATCTTAATCCCCGATCAATCTGAAGATTGTAAAGTTCCAAAAACCAGAGACATGTCAACCTCCACCAAACTTGAGGCCCCTGAAGCACCAAAAGTTTCAGAAGAATGTAAAATCTCCAACTCCGATAAATCTGAAGATGGTAAAATTCCAAAACTGTCTACTCCTGAATTGAACGACGTTCTCAGAATTGTGCCTCAAATTCAAGTTCCAGGAAATTTAAAGAACGACACTACGTCAAAAATCCTGGAGGAGGGTGAATCTTCGTCAATATGCCAAACATCCTCATTGCCCACGTCCAAAATATCCGTTTCCGAAAAAGAGATTCTTCCAAAAATAGACAAGTTGGCCAAGCCTATACCCGAAACCTCCACTTCCAACGAAACCGAAGAACCTGAAGTTTCGGAAGTACGCCGAACGAGCAGCATGTCCGAAATCTGTACCGCCGCCAAAACCAAGGAGCATGAAGTTCCAGAAGTACGCCGAACGTGCAGCGAAACGCCCACGGTCTTGGAAACGACTAAAGGGTCCAAATCTTTTACCTCTGAAAATGACGATTTAGAAACTTCTCAGATGCTTGAAGAAGACAGTTCTATAATTGATGAAACAATGGATTCATCTGTCAATGTGGGCGGAAAAATACAGTCTGTACTGAACGAAACATCTGTAAGTTTTTCTATTTAAACTATGCTGTTAAAGATGTGATTAAATGAAATAAAATAAATGACGAAAAAATATAAGTAAAAACTTTAATTTGTTAAATTTTAATAATTTATATGCAAAAATAAAATTCGTGAATATTTACTTGAAATCTAAATTCCTAAAATATAAATTTAGATATTAAAAATCAGCTCTGAACTAAATAAATTCAAAGAACTTTTAATTCCATAATTTTTTTCGAAATATTTTAGTATTTTGAGTTGTCACGATAAAACTTTGCATGTGTTGAAGTTCTTTTAAGGAAATAAAATCACTATAAATTATTGTGAATTTAATTGAATTTAATTTTTGGCTGTGTTCCAAAATTCACTGCTAGCGTGGGAAGTAACGTATGCTATACATTTTCATCGCTGGTAATGAATTTTCAATCTGACCACACAAATTGAGCGGTGTGCTACAACACCTACAATACAGTCTTTGAAGGATAAATTTGTGTCAAAATATTTACCATTTTTAAAAAATTCAAATTTCGAAAATAAAGTATATTGCGTTATAGAAATAAAATCAAGAAATGTTGAGGATAAAAAATAATCTCTCTTTTAATTAGAAGTTAGTAAATTTTGTAATGGGTCCAAAATGACCCATGAAAGTTAAGTTAACAGACAATAATGGCTAATAACATTTTCATCCATATATGTTCTGACAAACTTCAATTTTTCTTCCGAGGATAAGTTTAATTAAGGTTCTTAAACAAATTTTATTTACAAATTGAATTGAAAATACGGCAGAAGTTAACTAAGATATTGAATGTTTAATGAAGAGGAAAGTCATTCAGGACAGAATTAGAAGTGGAATGTGGCCGCCCCTATCAGCGCCGGATTTCAAGAAACCTCATATAGTCCTGGCAACGTATCATATGGTGCCCGCACTGCCGATGGAGCTCTTCGATGTGCTTGCAGAGATGATCGAAATTGTAACAAACAGACCGGTTGTCTTAATGCACGAAAAAAGACTAAATCGACCATTCGCCCAAGAAGTCACTGACATAGGTACGTCTAAATCGAATCTTCGAGAATGATCTCACCATCCTAGAATATAAACGAACAAAGAATTTCGTAAAGGCGTCTAAAGGTCAATTTGATATTTTCCTTGAAGATCTGTTTTTTAAATATCCTTAAACACACACACCCCTTCGTTTGTTTCGTTATAATAATTTCAAGGCAGATAAAAAGTTTGCAAACTGCCGTTGCTTGACACTCACGACGGAGAAAACAGCATTCTATACATTATCCTGTAAGCAAATGTAAAATATGGTACTAAAAAAAGATAAAAATATTATCTTTTAATTTATTTATTTTCGTAGTTGTCATGCCAGCGATCGAAACCTGGAAAGACAGCGTGCTCTTACCCGCAAGTTTCGTTTTCGATCATCCTCTAAATAAGACCAACTCGGCCGATGTGTACGTCGACATAGTCGTCCCAAAGAATCGTTCGGAGTATATTAATGTAAATGAATTCAGCATCCTTAATAATTTCTCTTGTTTCTTCTAGTCTATAATTAATGTATTCAATTATAATTATATATTAATTGATTTGTATTTAATTAACAACAATAATTATAAGATCTAAGTTCTCTCAAACATATAATTTTCATATAATTGGCAATCATCTATTAACTGCAGAGTATCTTGGATTTGCGAGGACATAGGTGTGCCATTCCGGATAGACGATGCGATTCATCCGCCGCCGGATTGCTCTTTAATCATTTGCACTCAAAGGGCGAAAACTTGTTGTTCTTTAGCAGTTTATACGGTCAGTTTAAAATATTTTATCTATATGATTATTAATTATATATCTATTAGTTGTATGGCTGTTTCCATTAAGATTCTCACTGTGGCTGTATCAGAAATATGTATAAAGGAAAAAATGCTAAATTGAAGAAATGACAATAGAAAAAGAAATATTGTTGAGTGAAAATATTAAATAATATTGCTGTACCTTGGATTTTCTCGATAAGTCTAAACAAGTTTGGATAGTAGATATAAAGTTTCTTATCTTTCCAATTATTTTTCCAATTATTAGAGACTACCTCGCAGTATCATGTATTGGAAATGATCCTGGACAATCGGGCAGACGTGGGAGTTGTGGAATCACCGGTGATAAGATGCCGAAAGGACGAAAAAACACTCAACGTAAAATCTCTTCATATCTTGCAAACTTTGGGACCTTTGCCGCCCTACCGCATCATGGTCAAAAAGGCGCTAGGTATGTTCTTATAGCCCCGTTAGAATAAATATTCTTAAAGATTAACGCTAAAAAAACTTCATGGAGCGATCTCCTGCTTTCACAGCTAGTAAAAAAATAATAATAATACAGAAATGATATATCATGAAAAAGAAATTAACTAAACTTGGAAAATTGAAATAAATATTTTAAAAATCTATAAACGAAATAAGATACAATAAGCGCTGTAAGATAAAAATAAAAGATATTTTTAACGTTAAAATCGGAAAGAATGAAGCAAAGACAAAAATATCAACAAGATAAGTTCTGCTTTTAATTTTTCTTCAATTCATTTCTCTTCGTTAACATACTTTCTTCGTATTTTATTCAGCGGATAAACTAAACGACAAGCTCGCAACCTATTTGCTTAACGTGAGTAAGTACGATGAATTGATGGAGAGACTGTTATCTTATGGCGTCACTGGTTTTGCCAAGAACTTGGAGGCAAATTATCAGAGCGGGTACAGGAACATAACTACTAAGTTGCCTTACTACTAAAATTTTGTTTGCTTTTATTCTTTGCTTGTCTTTTAGCATTTTATGCATGTATACATGTTCTTTTTTGTGCAACATGATTCTTTATTAAATCTAAATAAATACAATTCGTAAATTTATCCTCGATTTATATGATTCGTTAAAAAAAGATTCTCTTTCCCACTCATTCTTCCTCTCTCTCTCGCCTGATTAGTCCTTTTCCGCGACGACACATGCATTGCGACTTACTCTCTAAATCTATTCACTCCATACACATAGCGCATAAAATTATTATCAAAATCCACTTTGTAAATCGTACAATTCAACATACAAGAAGAACATACAGTATAAATAATAACAATTTGATGAGACTTGAATTCCGATGGGCACGATCTTCTCTTTTATCGCCCTCTTCGAGTAATTTTGTTTGCAAGCTGAATTTAGAATCATTTCGATTCGTTACTTGAAGTTAGAATTTCTTATAAATCTCAGTATATCTGATAATGAGTCTTAACAAATACGGAATTCTTCAAACTTCTCTCATAACTTTTAGAAAAATATTAATGTTCCATGATTTTTAAATTTTAGATTTTCAACTTAGATTCTCGAAATTTAAAAAGTTTTTCTTGAAACTATCACATTTTTTCTCAAGACATGTAAACTCACACCTTGCTTCAAGTAATGTTCAAAACAATTTAAAATTTTCGTCATATATGTTCAAAATTATTCAAATATGTTTCTTAGCACATTGTTAGATTCGTAATAAGTATTTCAACCTACGTTACGGTCACTATCTGACGGAAGATCACAAAAAGTTAGGCGGAAGCATTCCGTCGGCGAGACGTATGGTACCACTCCTCAGGGTATTATTCAGAAACTCCTCCAGCCGTACTAAAGGCCCGCCGCCGCCGCCTGCGACATTTCGCATACGCGGATAATATTGCTCCATTAGTAGTATCAGCAATTTATGGAACTGTTTTGGATATGCACTCCATAGCATGTTACCGGCGACCTCGAGCATATCCAGTATTAAAGTCGCGCATAAATCACAAATGTCAGCTCGTGGTTCTGAAAATTGAAAATACAAATTTTTCTCGTATGTGACATTTAACTTATAATTTTGCATATTGTAAAGATTTTCTATTCTACTGACAAGCACTATATTTTATTTTAATATCTTCTGCAGCATATTACAGGATTTTATTGCAATAATATTAAGATTTTTACTTTGTTTTATACAGGTTTCTTTTATATTTTTATACTTTCATATTTTTTTACCAATATTCAAAACAGCCGCCAACCATCTCCAGGCGTGCTGAAGACCATGGGGATGAACTTTGGTGACACCCTTTCGCTGTCTTGTAACGGTGATCGATGTATACAATCTCATCAATCCTGACATCCTTTTTAGGAACTTGTCCTGCTTCTCGACAGTGCCATCTTCAGAATATTTGCAGCCGAGAAATTTATAATAATCCTCGTTGGATTGGCCTTCTTGTTGCTGCAAAAAAACTGGTACGGTGAACGGACACGCCTCGTGAAGATGCGCCAGGAATAGTTCTCCGAAGTCTGGATGCTCGTTCCAGAGAGCTACGACAATCATTGCCACAGGGAATGCCATTTCCGGCTTACTAGATACCAACGTCTCGCCTTGACTCTTAAGGATTCATGAAACATTGATTAAAAATTTATTTTAAAACAACAGAATGCATTTAATCTAACATAAGAACAAAATAATTTATTTACAATTTATATTAATTTTTACATAATTTACATATTTAATTTTTATTAAATAGATTTTTTTTGCTTCTGATTGAAAAAGAACAGAGATTGATCATGATCAACACGTATAGAAAAGTATAGATGTCATAGTCAAAGCCCGAAACGCGGGCATTCCTAGGATTGACTGGTCAATTCTGCGGAACGACCAAGCGTCTTGGTCAAAGTCTGAAATAAGTTTTGCGTTTCGGGTTTTGACTGGATGTTTGTAGTCAATCCTAGGAATGACTAACATGGCTGGTCAAAGTTAGAATCTAAGAAAAATCACCTCGGACTTTGGCTAGTCAATCCTACGTGTGGCTTAATTCGGACTTTGACTGATTGGTAAATGTGCAGAATAGTGGCCTCCTCACCGATTTGGATGAAACTTAGTAATATTGTGTATCTTGACGTGTTAAAAACGAATCTTTTTATTATTCTCTATCATAAGTTATTTATTGCATTTCAACAGTTTGAGGTAATAGTTAAAGCAGACAACAGTTTGTGCTTTTGGTTAAAGCAGAGAATACTCTGTATTTTTACTATTCTCACAGAGTATTCTCTCCTTTAACCAAAAGCACGAACTGTTGTCTGCTTTAACTATTACCTTAAACTGTTGAAATGCAATTAAATAACTCATAATAGAGAATAATAAATAAATTATTTAATAAAAAATAATATGATAAGTAATAAAATACATTTTCCAAAATGCAACAATAAAGTAAAATTAAACAAAATATCCGTTGTCGAAAAGTACATACAGCTATCACGTGACCTACTCGCAACGTTCCCATGTACATCGTCGGTCTAAGAGTTTTCCTAACCCGAAAACTGTCATTTTTAACACTTCATAACTTTTTTCCTAATTGAGAGTGACGATTTTTTCTTGCGGATTTGTTTTTAACACGTCAAAATACACAATATTAGTAAGTTTCATCCAAATCGGTGAGGAGGCCACTATTCTGCACATTTACCAATCAGTCAAAGTCCGAATTAAGCCACACCTAGGATTGACTAGTCAAAGTCCGAGGTGATTTTTCTTAGATTCTAACTTTGACCAGCCATGTTAGTCATTCCTAGGATTGACTACAAACATCCAGTCAAAACCCGAAACGCAAAACTTATTTCGGACTTTGACCAAGACGCTTGGTCGTTCCGCAGAATTGACCAGTCAATCCTAGTAATGCCCGCGTTTCGGGCTTTGACCATAACATAGATACGTACGACTATCTTTTTCGCCAGATGATTCTTGCAGAAGATCACTCCTTGTGGATGTTGCGTCACGTTGGGAGACAATTTTCCAATCAAAAGATTCTGCAGCCTGTCATATTTGTCTCTCAAGTGTTGCTCGCTTACGCCGGAAATCGCGTTTACAGGGATATTAATCGCCTTTTGGCACTCGAAACGGAATTTCTTTGTAGCAGGCGATTGTAAAAAGTCCTTGCAAGTTTCTCTGTAGAGCCCCAAGAATTGTTGGCTTCTGATGTAAATCTGCAATGATTCCTGGTCGACGTACTCGAAGGGATCTACAAATTTATAATATTACAAACGTATTAAATTAATTAATCTTCTTACTTACAATTAGATAGAAATCTAAATTTAGACAGATAGAAAATAAACTTACATTATATTTAATTAATTTATATTTCAAGGTATAAACTAAATAATACAGAATGGAATAAAATTTTGCAATATATATACATAACTAATTTAAACACTAAAAAGCATTTAAAATGTATTCTATGTGCTAAATTTTAGAAATCTTGATACACCTTTTTTGCATGCGGAATCTTTAGCCTCTTCTTCCAATTTAGGATCAAGTACAGACGGTGCAACAGGTTCGTTAATCGGCGGGGCTTCTATTTCTTGATTCGTTACCACACCAGAACTTTGGTCTTCTTTGTTTTCCACAGCACTAATCCCATCTGGTCGTTGAGAAGGCATTGCATCACTAATTGGAACATTGTCTGTCTCTTCTACCGGCTGTATCTCGTTTGCAGCTTGTGCTTTGCTAGCCAGTTCCGCTTCGTATTGAGCGTTTATTTCTTCTACAGTTTGCAACAAATATATTTATATATGTTTATATTTGAGTTAATATTAAGATAAAAAAGTGTTTGTAAAAATATTCACAAACCTGTTTTTATACGAAATACATTCAATATATCGTCGAAGTGACAAACTACAGCCTCGATAACATTTACATCCGTAGCCTCTAATTCTCCGTTCTATAAAGAAGACAAAAAATACCCGTTATTTATCAATTATTAAGCAAGTGTTATGTAACAATCTACATGTTCTGGAAATAATTTCAAAAAATTCACGATTATCTCTTTTCAGTAAATAAATGCAACTTGACATTTAACAAATATATCCCTAATTTTTTACATTCTTTTGCAAACAGTTTTTCTTTTCGATAATTACTCTGAATTTCTTGTCTAAAGCGTTGATTCGTTGGAGCAAATCTCTTATCGTCGCGTCATGTGCCGTGAACATCACACTGAACGCTTGCTGGTCTTTGCAGGTCTTGGATAATACCGTGAGATCATGGTACTTGATCGTAAACTGGTCTCGATGGACCAGCACGGCCTTCGCCAGTTCTTCCTGTTCTTTCATTCGCCTCTGATATTCCTCAAACTTTTGCTTTTCCTCTTGTTCTTTATCGCGCTGTGCCTGCAATTGCTGGTCGTGTCGCTTTTTTATTCTTTCTTGCTCTGCGATTCGCTCCTCTTCAGCCTGGAGAAACGCCAGCTTCTCCTCATTCTGGCGTGCGTGTTCACGTGCCATCAACGAGCGCGAGTTAGCCATTTGCTTCTGGATGGCACGATCATTCTCCTTCATATGCTCAATACGACGCTCCATTTCTTTCTGCAATATGTACAGTTTAAGAAATAACGATAGAAAGCAGCGCTAGTTAGTATAGCTGTGGTGCTAATTACATATTTAATATCATCTTCAATAAAATTGCATTACAATTAAATATTTATCTCATCTTTGCAAAATCTATTCTATTGATTATTTATAATCTATGCTAATAACTTAATCAAAATTATACTTATCTCAAATCTATTACTCGAACTTACATTTTCATATCCATTCAATAATAAAATTATATGAAAACTACATAAGCTAAATTAAACACTTAATAATATTAATGTATTTATTAATTTATATATATTAAATGTATCTATATATACACAGGGTGTCCGGTAATTACCATGTCATCTCTCATACATAAATAGAGCAAATTGAACTGAATAGAACAGTCCTTTACTGTTTTGCAAGTTTCTTAATAATCAATGAAGAATTAATTAATACCTAAAGATCCGCGAATCAGTGTGCGTCTGCGCGATTTAATGAGAAGACAGCCCAACGTCATCCACTTCACCTGCTCATAAGGTAAAACGGTAATCAGACACTCTATGTATACATGACTCTAGGATAATCAAAATACCCAGACTTCTTCTTTCCTCTGCAGCTCAATCTCCAGCCGAATCTTATTGAGCGAGAATAAAATGCCATTTGGAGTGGATACCATGTTGTGCCTGGGACTGGTAACAATTCTCTGCGAACTTTTAATGTTACAAGAATTTTGATCATTTTCAGTATTGTTCGGCTTGTCAGAATCTTCCTTGTACAACGCCGATTGGGGTCCAATTGTAATGCGATCATCCTTCGTGGTTGCCGATATGCGCGACGCCTTCTCTAATACAGACACCTTGAGGCGATCAAAGTCTGATGTGATGTCCATATTGTTCGCCTGTAAAACAACAGTCGCGTACTTTATCCCAAAACCGTTAAAGAAGCAGGACTGAAGTTTTCTGACCTCTTATCAAAGAATTAAGCCCATTCTACAATAGCCGTAAAAAGTAGTTGTAAAACGTAAGCAGTAAACTATTGACCAATCACAGTTGATGATTCTTGGATTGTAAAAATTCCATTGGTCAATAGCTTACTGTTTACGTTTTACAACTACTTTTTACGGCTATTGTGTAGATTGGGCTTTAGACAGAATTATCAACTTAATTATATGTAATTAGGCAAAACTTCTGGTAAACAGACCTAATAGCATCAAGAATGCAGATGTACGGACGCAAATAAAGGCATTGTGTTGTTATTAACTTAGATTTATCGTAACGAGAACTTGATTCGGAGCTCGGAGCTCGTTGAACAATGTAATACTAAAGATAATACTAAATCGCGACGAGCAAAGGCCTCCAAAAGGTTGTCTCAATTTCCACACATACAATCATTTATCTTATCAGTTAGGATGTTTATGCCAGTGTATGCATGCACTCGACTTACCGTGTCGGTTTCCCTGTCTTTCCTCCTCGAAAAATGAAACGGCATGATTCTGTTCCGCGAGCGCGTAGCCGCGAGACACCTCGTGAATCTAACCTGATCCTTGCTCCAGATCGGAGCAAACGCACTGCACTTTACTATCCAGTAATCCAATTGTGATCGGCGCCGGGATCATCGTCCTCCCATCGTGCTACTCGTCACGTTGATCGAGCGCGTCATTATCGACACCGCGACTCTCGGTAACAATAATATTGTCAATAATTCATTCGCATTTCGCACCAATGCTCACTGATCACCACTGATCACTCCTACTAGTCCTATCACTCCTACAGAGTTGAGAGTACAGCCTATTCCATTTCCACCATTCCACCGGCCACCCAACTACCCATACCCAAGGTTCTTTGTACATATGTATATACACATTTATACTTCTTACATCATGGCGGCCAGTGAGTGGTGGTGACTCACTGGTGACTGGTGAGTGGTGTCATGGTGTGTCTCGCGGGTCTCGCGTAAACCGCCCGCGTAAACGTAAAATCAAAGGCAAAGGTATGCGATGATCTAGGGCCTAGGGCCTAGGCGTACAGAAATGACAGCGCACGTCCGCGAAACGAATCTTTCGCGAATTGTCGTCACGTTGCTCCTGTGTACGCAAAGCGTGCAGATTTGTGCTGCGATCGGGGTCGAGATTGATCTCGACGTGGAAGGAAGTGGGTTTCATAGGTTAGAAATGTCGATTGTTATGTAAACAACAAGCAGTCCACGTGCGGTTTTCAATGTTTCTCTTCCTTTTTGCAGAACATTGATCTATCGTGTACACTTCAAGAATCTTACTCAGGATGGCTGTCAAGTTGCCATTTACATGGAATTACCGTCGGCATTGTACGTCAATAAAGACGAAATAGCAGAAATGAGAAGACGGGGAACGGTATACTTCTTAATTGTTAATTAATCAGTGTGACTCATTGTCAGAGAATATATTGTAATCGTGAATCTTAAACGCTTACAAATTTATCGTATTTCTAAATTTTATACATCTAAAATCGCTGCATTAGTCAATTCGTAAAATGGAACTTTATTATATCCAGTATACAATTAAAGAACATTACTAACATTATTTTCCAGTTTTTTATATATATCCAGTATGAAATTAAAGATATAAAAATATCCAGTATAAAATTTAAGAACATTACTAAATTTTTTTTCTAATTACTGCACATTTTGAAATGTGTATAGGAGAGACCGGTGCTATCTGTCTACGGGGGCTATGTGTCCACAGTACTTTTATCTCATGTGTTAAGACTGTTAAGAGATAGGTATATATCTTGGTAATTATTAAGATTAACGAACTCCCCCTCCAATAATTTTGACTTTAATCAATGACAGTCAATGGAAGGGGATTCGTTAATCTAATTGTAAGACATAAAAGTACTGTGGACACATAGTCCCCGTAGACAGATAGCCCTGGTCTCCCCTATATTATTCACATTGATTCGATATTCTGTAATTCATACATCTTAACGTTCAATAAAATTTATATAATTTATATAGGAAATATATATAAGAACTATATTTATCTAAAAAAGATCTATTTATATTAATAATATATATCTACCGTTGTGTGTATCTATATTAGATTAGATCTATTTTATTATACACGTAATGTAAATACAGTAGACCCTCATATAACACGGGGAGTAGTTCCTATATTATATCAATCTGTATTATACAAGTCACATAGATTATAATACGTACATGGATTATGTATACATAAGGAAATATATATTTATATAAGATATAAGAGTTTATTATAAAAAATTTAAAATAAATATTAAATATGTAACTGTAAAATACTTTATTTTTACTTTAAAACAAACAAATATTAAAATTTTCCTGTCAAAGAATTTTACAAATTTGTGTTACGTGGGGATCTACTGTATATCACTATTTGAAAGATGATCACTCACCCAATTAATTAATGTTAATTGTTAATATTGCAGAATATGGTATGTTCCGTTGGTGAGACCGACGTCGAGTTATTCGCAGAGAAGGCTGGTCGACAGAATGTGACGACTTGCGCATCCATAAGCTCGTCATCCTCCAGTTTAACAATTCCTGTTCACCAACGATACCGATATGCGCGCGAGACCGGCGGTTACGTCAACGTGACCCTGCCCAAGCCGAAGGTGCTGCTGGGATGCCGGGAGAGGGTCAGGGACCACCGAGTGTCCAAGATAGACTTGTGCGAACCGTGCGTTAGCCTAATGGCCAAATGGCGTAAAATTCCATACCGTATGTCGAACAATCGCGATTACGTTTGGCCGATACCGGTCGGTGACTCGTCTCTATCGCTCTTTGTCACTTGCGCCACGTTACTGACGACGATTATCGGCGCGATATTCATCGGGCACGCCATTCGGACTAACGCGTTGCAAAGTCACCCAAAAGAAGACTGAGATTTAAATATACAGGCAGTTTTTTGTACAATTATAAAATTTTTATTAATGGTCTTAGACAGATTTGATATATCTATTCTTCTTATACGATGCAGACACCAGTCTTCCTATTTAAATAAGACTAAACGTTTTATTACATGAAATGCGCATTTATTTAAATTAAGATAAATTCTAAGCTCTTTAACGCGAATTGCGATATTTCCGTGACCGCAAAATCGAGAATTAAAATTAATTACAAGACGGGATTGATTTCTTCGCTTGCATTATTGAGAGTAAATTAAAAAAAGAAACGATTCCGGCACGTCCTATTCGCATTACGCATTCGGCTTGAATTTTATACATATTCGAGCGATATTTACACGCAATTTCTAGTCCAGGCGTTTTAATACGTATTTTATATACGCTTTCGAGATGATGTTAATATTCTAAGTCATTCAGAAGTTACCACGCAAATCACACATCCACATAAATAAACACATAATTTGAAAAATAAAATATAAAAAAAAGGAAACAAGTATTATCGCGTATATCTATTTTGATTGTCATGGAATTCTCTCGACATCTTTTTCCTGTATTGTCGCGATGGTTACCGGTGCCTTCGATATTTTTCGCACGACGCTATCCCGTTTGCTTCCAATTTGATCATTCCACTTTTGTACCTTGCTGGTGCCGAGTAGAATGAAGACTAGATTACCTACAGTGTATATTCCTGCCGATAGGAAGAACACGGTTCGCCATTGCAATATATTGGTCTAAAAAATCAGAAGAAAGAAATGAAACAATCGAATTTATGGTAACAAATGATGCAAATAATTGTCTCATAATCATAAGAAGAGAGACGCAAATGTGAAGTGTTACGAACCGCATCCTGGATGATCACCCCGGCGATCAGCGGCGCGAGGATACCGCATATGGACGCAACGGTATTCGTGAATCCCATGAGCGGGCCGGCGAAATTCGGGCTGAGATCCATGTGATTAATGTTGTGACCGCAGAAAGCGGCAATGTTGCAAGATACAGCAATGACGAGAATGCCCACGGCCAATTCCGGCTGGTCTTGTCTCACGTAGCCCAGCCCGATCAGCGCGGCCGCCGGGATCCAGTGCCCGATTGTATTGCAGATCTTCCGGGACACTTCCGTCGTCACGATGTTCCGCCTGATGCACAGATCAGATATGTTACTGATCGGAAAGCCGACGATCCACGCCGACAGATAGGGCAACGCCGTCATCATACCGTTCTGTGCAATGAAAAATTAATAGTATTAGTTGATAGTATTTGTTGCTTTAATAGAAATTTAATGAGTTATTACTATAAATTGAGTCTTATTTATATTGATTAATATATTAACTGATTTAGATTTCATTTTAAAGTGATATCTTACTTGTGTTCATTTCTATCAATGCAGAATAACTTTAATCTCAGTTTAACTTACTTTTCTCTAATTCTAAGAATTAGAAAAAGATAAAAGGTAAGTTAAACCGAAATTAAAGTTAATCCACATTGGTAGAAATGAATACTAACGTCAAAATGCTTGTATTAACAAAGATTAAGAATTTAATTTTTTAATGTTGGTAGAATATTTTTAACATAGTAAAAAGAAAGTATTAAGTACCTCAAGCTTACATTGAAAAATATATTTATTAAAATTTTAAGAGAAATTTAACTCTACGTTCTATTGATTCTTTTTCGGCCGTCATTGACTGGTTCATTGATAATACGACATTGGAATGATGTAATGTTCACGTTGTCTATGATGAATCAGAGATTTGAATCGACCCAAGTTTCGCGTGGCATATTAATCATGATCTCATCGACATATGCATCGAATTATTGATATTCCAAACGCGGCGTGCACGATTTTCGAAGTCAAAACACGCATGCGACTTAATTCGAGGGCGACCTATTCCGAGGTTCCTCAAGTCTCGTAAAAGCGTAATAACGAAGGCTTAAATTCTATCCGAAGTTAAATTTACGGAATTATACGAAAGACTTACCTTCGTGATATCGAAACGCATAATCGAGGTCATGTAGGATGGAATTTCCGTTAGCAGCATCCAGAATCCCCAGGATTGCGCGCACTGTACTATCAGTAATGCCCAGACCGGCAAGCTCCCTAATATGGATTTCCACGGAGTGGAGGGTTTCTGGAAGCAGAGAGAGAACAACGTGCGGGAAATGGATCGCGAAGACGAGACTCATATTGTAATTTGATAATCTCCAAATTTTATTCTAGCAAGCTTTTGCAACTAGGACTTATTAAATCTACAATCTTTTATTTATTTAATCCTATCTGAATGTATATAAATTTTCAAATTAAATTTGCTTTTATATTCGAAGTGATAATTGGCGTGATTTTTCTGTTTTTTTTTTCTTCCTCCAATGCAATACGTTGAAGAGATGCGTTACCTCGGTGATCTCAGTTACTCCCAGACTCGTCTCGATGTATTCCTTTTCGTCGAGTGGTATGCGGGGATGTTCGGAGGGTGAATCTTTTCCAAACAGGTAGAAACAGATTCCGCAGACGACGCCAAGGCTTCCCCAAACATAAAAGCAGCTAGGCCAGCCGATGGACGATGCCGCGAGAAAGCCGGTACTCAGCAAACATACTACGTTGCCGATCCAGCCGCCGGAATAAACGAACATTGCTGGAGAAATATGTGAAATGTACGTGTGTTGCAACCACGATTCTTCTGTGCCAAAATTCGATACAATTATCGTTAGTGTAATTGTTGAAAAATATATATCTATCTTCTCTTATTCTTTCAATTATCAATAATTTTTAATTTTTTTACTGTAATTTAATTTGTAAGATTGTTTGAAAGGCAAAAAATTTCAAAGACTGTTTTAGCGATGAAAAAGAAATCAGAGGAGATTCGAGAAGCTTGGATAACTGAAATTATAGGAATTTCTTTATCGTAAAAAGCTTTTCGCTTGACAATTTTGACGTGCTTAATCAATTCGGCAGCGCCAAACTGCGATAAGAATTTGTCCGATTTGCTATATATGCGTCAACTTGACGTGCCTGCTAATTAAATCGCATTTCTGATATGCAACGTCAAGCAACAGTGTATATGTGGCTAAATGCATGTCAACTTAATTTAAAATATATATCTAATATATATAAATCAGTTTTGTAGTTAAATTGAAATAAAAAACTAAAATATTTTTTAAATACTAACAAGGGACATTCGACAACTAAAAAAATAAAATAAAAAAGATACTTTATAATAATAGAGTTATAGTTGGTATAATAACGAAACAAAAAAGTAATTACTTTTGGAAAAATATCACAGAATTTTTCATATTATTAATCAGAATTTCTATAAAAAATTTTTGATTGTCTCAGAATACTCAGAATTTTTCATATTTTTTATACAAATTGGAACATTTTTTTAAAGAAAAATTCAGACAAAATAAGAATAAAATATTTTTCGCCAATATCTGTAGAAATCTGAATAAATATGAGAAAATCTGTGCAATTTATCAGAAATTTTCATACATTATACGGATACTAAAATATTCCGAAAATCTTCATTCAATTATTTCTGAAAGTGTGAGAAATTTTATATCTTTTCAGAACTTTTTATAAGTCCCAATTCTTGCAAAATTTCTGAGAAAATATGAGAAATGTTTTTCACCAGGGAAACTAAATATACACTCACAAAGTCTACCACGTTCTTCGGGTGGCGCCCATCTAGACAGCAGGGTGTGCAGACATGGTAGTACAGCACCTTGGACGAGGCCGCATATCGCTCTCCCGGCGATCACCGCCTGCCAGCCGCCGTAATAAGCGGCCCAGGGGGTAGTAAAGGTCAGCAATCCTGCGATGATCAGAGTCATCGAAAATAATCCCTGGGCAGTCCATCGCTGGGTGAGGATGCTGGCGGGTATTTGTGTGCAGGTATAGCCCCAGAAGAAGGAGCTGAGTATCAAGTGCTTCACCGATTCGTCCCACTGGAACTCCTTTGAAGGAGAGAAAAGACGCGTGTCCCTTTTAGATCACGAGGGTAGGGAAGAGAATCAGCATTATTGAAACGTACCTCGAAATTGGGATTGGCACTAGCCGCGTTGGTCATCGCTTCCAAGGTTACCGACGTCGTCACGCGAATAGCGTAGCAGCAGAAGAAGCCCAGACACATGAACACCACCTGACTGTGTCTGCATCCGAACCATGCTGTAAAGAGAGAATATTGTCCTTGGGGTATATATCATCAATTGAATAGTGGAAAAAAGCTACCCGGTAAACATTATAAATTTTAATAGTGAAATATATTACAGCAATATTACAATTTCAACTCAATATTATAATTTTTGCTTAACAATTAATATATAGTGTAATCAGTGTTTGCCATAGATGTTTTCAAAATTATCTAAGATGAAAATCCATAAATTTATATTAGATGAGATAAAGATGATTTTGCTTTTAATTAATCTAGATGAAAGATGAGATGATCGCGATTTATCTACATAATTTTTTAGATAATTTTGTTTTTATGTGTGTGAGTATTCAAAAAAAATTATAAAAAAGAACTAAATGAATAAAAAACGGCCAATCATCGAGCAGTTAAATGATATTGAAATTAAATTTAATAATTCAAATCAAATACAATTATGTTGACGTTTCGGGCCTTACTTGGCCTTCTTCAGAACCAATAACAAAGACAAACAAAGATAAACCCATTAGATAAATCTCGCATAAATACATAATTAACGTCGAAGTGGATCTCACCCATAAATATGGACAGATAGTCAAAATGAAGTCGGAGAGTCACATCGTCGAACATTAGTCAAAATTACAAACAAAATCGGCTGCATTCTTTATTGCGCGACTCGTGTGTGTCCATGAAGAAGTGAGAGTTCAAAAAATGTATTGAAAACCATTCTTTGTCGCAGAACGATTTAGTGGCAACTATATATAAAAAAATTATTATTATTTGAGAATCCCGTAAGAATAAAGTAAAAACTTATTAAACCATTGAATTTAGGCAAATAAAAGGACTCACGTCAATACGACAGGAACAAGAAAAAATTCTTTCCATTTTATAAGAGCGTGTGTTCGCCGCGAAAAATTACAGTAGACTGAGAAAGAATTCGCAGCGCAAGGGCACAGTTACCAGTCGTCATTGTTATTAGCAAACAATTAAGATAACAAGTTCAAAACATCAAAATAGACCTCATCCAATAATTCAGTGTCTTTGTTTAAATTTATACCATTTGGCTGTTCTTTAATATGAATCATTTCCGCGATTATTCTTTTCTGGTAATTATGCTCAAATTCTAAAATGCGGGTGTTATCCCAATCGAAAGAATGATTGAATTCAGCAATATGCTTTGACACAACTGAATGTTTGGACTTATCAAGTCTAATATTATTTTCATGTTCTATATCAATCTAGTATGCAATTGCCTCTTAGTCTGACCGACATAAGAGGCATTACAATCCTTGCAACAAAATTTAAATAAACTTAAAATTTAATTTGAACTTGTTATCTTAATCGTTTGCTAATAACAATGTCGACTGATAACTGTGCCCTTGCGATGCGAATTCTTTCTCAGTCTACTGTAATTTTTTGCGTCGAATACACGCTCTTATAAAATGGAAAGAATTTTTTCTTGTTCCTGTCGTATTGACGGCTTATGTGAGTCCTTTTATTTGCCTAAATTCAATGGTTTAATAAGTTTTTACTTTATTCTTACGGGATTCTCAAATAATAATAATTTTTTTATATATAGTTGCCATTAAATCGTTCTGCGACAGAGAATGGTTTTCAATACATTTTTTGAACTCTCACTTCTTCATGGACACACACGAGTCGCGCAATAAAGAATGCAGCCGATTTTGTTTGTAATTTTGACTAATGTTCGACAATGTGACTCTCCAACTTCATTTTGACTATCTGTCTATATTTATGGGTGAGATCCACTTCGACGTTAATTATGTATTTATAATGCGAGATTTATTTAATGGGTTTATCTTTGTTTATTTTTGTTATTGGTTCTGAAGAAGGCCAAGTAAGGCCCGAAACGTCAACATAATTGTATTTGATTTGAATTATTAAATTTAATTTCAACATCCCTTAACTGCTCGATGATTGGCCGTTTTTTATTCATTTATCTGTTTGCTTAACCGAGCGATATTAAATTGTTATTTATAAAAAAAAAATTACCTAAATTTTAAAAGGGATATTAAAACAGTACTCACAATTTTATTTTAAGTTTTTATTTCTCATAAATATAAGTTTTTTGAATGTTTTATATGATGAACGGTTTCGACGGGGTACACTTATTTGCTGTGCTAAATGTGCTCTATTAGCACCGACGATGGCAGAGATGTATTATATTTAAAAAATATATTTTTAATATTTAAAAAATTTATAAGAGATTGGAGTTTCTTTGATTTTTATAGATTTCAAATGCTTCAATGTTGCTAATTGTTTGCTTATTATTCTCTTTCTTTTTAATATTGAGAAAGAAATCTTCCTCTCCGCTACTACTAGAATTAGTTGATCTGTTTTCGAAAAATAGGTCTTTACACAACTTTATACTTACATATAACGTTCTGGAATCCAATTTAATTAAAAATAAAGAAATAGCATAAAGAATAAAAATCCTACTATCTTAGATAATTTTTAGATAAGATGACATGATTTTTCATCTAACAATAAGATGAAGATAAGATAAAATAAAAATGTGTACGTGTGTTTCCATTTCTTCACATCTGGGTGATCATCTAGATAATTTTTTCTAGATACACTCAAACACTGAGTGTAATATAACATATGTTACAGATAACAGTTATATTGTTAAGTAAATAAAAAATTACAATATTGTCGATACAATTATAATAATGTTACTTTTAATTAATCTCTAACAATAAGTTCGGTCGAAAATATAAAAATGACATATTTTTTCGATCTTCAATTGCGATTTGTGTTCTTTACTCTGTTATTAGTACGTTCATTACGATGCCCTCGACGAAGTTTACATGAGCGTCACGTATAAACGCGGAATCGAATACAAATTGTGTCATTGTCATCAAGACCGCGTTGCGTCAGTAAGACCGATCGCTCGGTGTTTGCGCTTGAAATCCAACAACAATTATCCATTGCATCAGAGAAATCGCCGGTATGCGAGTGCGATCGATAAAATCAGTAACCGTGCCTGATTTTTCTTCATTCTTAAGAAGCAAACCGTTCAATCGAAGAATGCGGATTAATTCTAATCGATAATTACATAATACTGCTTCTACTTGCGGAATGTTTCCGCAAATTGTCTCGAGCCAAGTGTGTATCAGAAAGTAATCGACGAATGGATTAAGAAAGAAAATATTAATTTTTATTTTGACTTACTTATTCTTTATCATTTTTTTTACTTATGTGTCTTTTACACTAATTGTTGAAATATATAAAAGATATTTTTGATTATTCCAAAAACAGAAATCAGAAGCGTCAATATAACGACATAAAATGCACGTAACGTAATAGTATAATAGTCAATTATGTTATATTATGGAGTTAGACGGTAAAATATATACGTATATAGATAATTAATTTTAAATTTTTACAAAATTTTTGATTGGTCTTTTTCTATACGTATACAATGTTTTAAACACACTCTAATTATCACGGAGCGAATAATAAATATGTAACAAACGTTCATACTTCTTTATATACAAAATGAACAATAGATCGATATGACACGTGCACCATATTGTTGATTCGAGGTTTGTATTTCGTTTTAATTCGTGATAATTGTTCCATAATCTCAACAATATGATCTCATCTGTAATTCAACCAACGAATCAAATTGTATCTTTCTCACGCGGATGTTTCCACCTAGCGTTATCGTTATCAAAAACGTGTAATCGAAGATATTAAGTTATTGTCTACTATATACTTGTGAGGATAATATCGCGATATAAATATTGTCCAGTCTGTTAATGATATCCATAACGAGAAAGAAGAAATATCTTTAGCTTTATACATTCGTATATTATTCGCACTAGCTTGCATGTATTATAAGATTTTAAAACATTGTATATAGAAAAATTATATGATTAAAAAAAAACAAATAAAAAATTTTGTAAAAATTTAAAATTAATTATATATATTTTATCGTCTAAACTCCATAATATAGCATAATTGACTACAAACTATTACGTTATTTGCGATCTTGATATTTTTGCTAAAAAGATATTTACTCAAATTTATTAGGAAATTTATCATTAAAACTAATAATTCGCGAATTGTGGCACATATGTATATCTCAGCAATAGCAATCCTTTTCTTTTATCGTATATGAAACGATCTTTAGAAAATATTCTTGTAAAGTATTGATCAGTATATATCAGTATTGATATAAAGTATATATCAGTATTGATCTTTAATAATTGTCAGTTCCACTGAGATCTTTTTTTAAATAAATTTATTTACGAAATATAACACGTGTGTTATATAACATGTATATTGTTGAGTAGGAAATTACAACTAACGTATATATAACATTAACTTGGTGTTTGCTGGGTTTTTTGAAAATCTTGCTCTCTCTATGCGACATTGTTTCTTTGCACAGAAATTATACTAATCTGTACGCACTATTTAAACATACATATTATTTATATCATTATTTAATGGATCACCTTTCGGTTTATTCGATGGGACTTTCATTCTCTCCGAGAGAGATACTATGGAAACCCTCTTCCTCCGCAGAGACGACGCCATTATAGTGAACTAACGAAGCTGACACTGAAGCAAATTGCAGAAACGACTACGACACATCGATCGCAACCACGTAGCTTTATACTATCACCGAAAACCGATTCCCCCACCCTTTTACGCTCAAACGTGTGCTTAAACGACGGCACATCTTGCTGTCGTATTAATAATCAGGCAATACTTTTTCAGTATCGGAAATCACTGCACAGCAAAATGTAATCTTATATTTAATTATACACCTGCTCAATATCCTTCTCTTAATCAGTCTGTTTTTTTGCCATTAATCTTCGGAATGAAATTAACATTTAATCATTAATTGCACTATTATATGGCACTAATTATTGCGATATAATTGAATGGCACAGATTTGCTTCAAATTACAAATTTATGTATTTTAATGGTCACAACAAATAAAAGAAAAAAAATAACGAAGAAAAAAGAAATATTTCTTAAAAAAAAAAAATTTTTTCTCTATTTAGAAAAATATTGTTTACTATATATAATCTAAAAATATATGTATTAGATATAATATTTTCATAAATACATAATTTAAATAAAGAGATGAGAGATGTGGGGACCGAGAACTTGAGGTGAATTACTGACTGTCACAGACGCGAATATATTAATTTAATATTGATTAATTAATAACATATATCGACATGTTCTGTAAATAGAAACAAATTTTAATGCTACTGCCAAGATGCGTGCCAATATGAATTATTTGATGATTAATTTGAAATAAATGTGCTTCGTTGATAGAAATGCATGCTCGATGAAAGAGAGTAGGACATTCAATACTTAACAAAATCTGCAACTGTGTCCTAATTTTTCTCTCACTTATTGAGATTTCACTATAGGTATTGAGATTTTATGAGTACGAATCGATATCGCAATCGATAAAAAGACGCGATATTTTTTGCATTCTATAAAAAGAATGCGAACGTTAACGATACAAGCACGCTGACCGGTGTTTACATTCCATCAGATAGAGATTCGCTTTCGGGTATTCGTGCAGTTTTAGCAAAAACGTGTATTGTCGTATATCTATCGATCAGTAGATTATACATGTGAAAAGAACAAACATAATTGCCGAGAGATACAGATAGGACAGGAATTTTGTAGCGTTTTGATAATTAAAACAAAGATAAACATTAATTAATAATTTACTTTTTTTCATGTCTATACATTATTCTATATATATGTGCGTCTCTCACTTTGATTACATTTATTTAAATAAATGTAAAAAAAATAAATTATTAATTAATGTTTATCTTTGTTTTAATTATCAAAACGCTACAAAATTGTATAATATTGTAATTACAATATTATAAACAATAAGTATACGTATCGAATGTTCCGGCTCGTTATTAATAAATTACGATGTATATGTCGGCTAAGGTACGAGCGATTGCAATAGATATTTATTCACATTAACAAAAGTAATCGTTTTGAATTACTTAGATCAGTTATACATGGAATAATAAACATAAAAAAATACAAATATTGAGACCGCAAACTCACAAACATGATATAAGCAATAAGGCTATGAACTCGCGCTCTACTTCGCATTTTAAAATAGATAAGATTTGAAACGTCGAAGACAGAGTAATAATTAATTAATAATTTATATACGTCGAGAAAGTAAAAAAGGCGATGCTCTCACCCATTCATCGTTGGGCAGCGAGAATAGGCATCTTTGACATCTATTGTAATCTATTGGACCAACCTATTCTCGCTGCCCAACGATGAATGGGTGGGAGCATCGCCTTTTTTACTTTCTCGACGTATATAAATTATTAATTATTAATCTATCTTCGACGTTTCAAATCTTATCCATTTTTAAATGCGAAGTAGAGTTCGAGTTCATAGCCTTATTGCTTATATCATGTTTGTGAGTTTGCGGTCTCAATGTTTGTATTTTTTTATGTTTATTATTCCATGTACTGATGAAGACTAAGTAAGTTGAAACGTCTACTTTTGTTAATGTGAATAAGTGTCTATTGCAATCGCTTGTACCTTAGTCGACATATACATCTTGAATAAGTATACGGACTAAAATTTATGTTTTTACAAGTATACAACAGATATTACAATAGTTATAACAATTATTTTCACAATTCGTTAATATGCAAGCATACTTACGATTCAGCTTTTGTTTGTTACAATATAAATATATAAATTTCCGATAAATTTTTATATACACTTACAAGTATATTTCAATTTTACGATCTATTTTTTCGCGATAAGTTAACAAGCATTTATTTTAATACAAATTTTTCTATAATTGATTTCCACACAAACACTTAATTTCCTTTTATATTATAATTAGCTTCAGAGCGTTTAATTATAATTAGCTGTCATTATAGTAATTTTCAAATTTTTTATTCTATTTAAGGAAACCTTTTGATAATTAAATGTTTTGTTTACATATAAAACTTGACTTTATTTCAACTTCTTATAGCATTCTTGAGGAAATCTTAAATGTATGCGCAACTTTTAAAGCTATATATCATATATTAGGCATATAACATGCATGCGATAATATCTGAAATACTGTCCTAAGTCCGACCTATATATAAAAAGTAAACATTCGTTCTTACATAATAATGCATGTAAATCTGTTTTACAGGTCTAACTTACACTAATCAGATTAACGATAATATAATCGGCGCTGGTGGGAATATAATAGACAGCGAATACACCGGTGTAACACAGAGTTGAAAGATCACATTACACGTACATGAATGACGGCAAGCAAATGATACCCAGCCAGAAATGATTTGTCGAATCATTATCGATCGATTTGACATCATCAATTATGTATCTATGAATTGTCACTGTAATCTATGTATAATGGCCGAATACTGATTGATATTTTTGTTATTTTCTGTAAAAATTGTTCTTATTATAATTATTTTTAGGTTAATTAAGCAATTTTGAATATTTTTGTTAGATTTCTACTGTGTTTTGGCCAATTCACTACATTGAAAAACACATGTATATACTTACCGTACAAAATTACCTTTTTCAAAAAGGCGCCAAGTAAGTACACGCGTGGTGTATGTTATACTTTGAAAAAACCTATATCTTTGTACCTCGAAAAAATCCAAGTAGTATCTTTATTTCAAAAAAATTAAAACCTAAGTAGTATACACAAAATTGCATTCAAAATTTTAAGTACTTTTTCCATTTATAGAAATTGTTTCATTAATATTATTTTGTTTAGCAGCGCCAAGTTTTTTTAACTAAAATTTTTCAAATTTTATATTAATTCTTTCCTTTCAATAGGAATACATATATATAAATATGTACTACTTGGATTTTATTTCTTCCTTTTTTTATAAAGATACTACCCTTTGGGTTTAATTTTTTAAAAGTACAATAGTTATTTTTCGAGATAATTTATATGTAATTGGGGCAGTTTAAAGATATCATTTCTTTTTTTGTAATAGATAATCACTTGGATTGAATAAGGCAACGTAATTTTGTGATATGTATACTACTTGGTTTTTAATTTTTTTGAAATAAAGATCTTACAATTAGATTTTTTCGAGGTACAAAGATATAGGTTCTTTCAAGGTACATACACCACGCATGTACTTGGTACCTTTTTTTACCGTTTTGAAAAAGGTAATTTTGTACGGATATCACGCCTTTTTGTAGTGTTACGCATCTTATAAACATTACATCTTATGAACAATATGTATAGTCTAAGATCCGGTATAAGAAATTTCTACCCTCATTTGTTATTTATGAATGATAACAAATATATGCTAGATAACATATACATTGATAAATCGCAAATAGGTTGCCGAGCTAAATCGGGTCCGGATAATGTTAAATAATTAAATTTTTAATTAAATTTATTTGATCAACTTCCTCGATTGGTTATTTATAAAAATTGTGCATTAGTTGAGAGAATATACCCGAAGGAATTGGAAAATAAAGGTTGCCTACTTTCCCCTCTGCGCAGCTGTGGAGTTGTCAGGTATAAACAGGTGAGTAAGCGTTATTAATATATCCTCATCAGTTATTTAATTAAATTATTATATCAAATGAAAGCTTATTTAATTCACAATTCAACCGTATTAGGTTGCTTTATCAAAAAGTTGATTGCATCCATGGTTGCCTAGATTTTAGATGTAAAGTTTTAGTCCAGTCAAAATACGATTAGACCTAAAAAAAATTGCAACACAAGGTTTTATTACGTCATTGTGTTCAGAAAAATATACTGAACAACATATCCAAATTCCACCATTTTCCGCTATCCCTAAGTATGTTTTTTATTAACAATTTATAAACAAATTCGTTTTTCTCCACAAATACGATAAATTTCGAAAGTTTTGTAGAGATCAAAGTTGTAGAACAGACAAATATCTACAAAAAATGTTCTTATGAATTTTTTGAAATATCTCCTATTATTTGAGATATTTGCAACAAGAGCTACTAGGCTACGCGCGGAGCGGAGCGGAGAGTTCCAACAAGCACACGGCTGCAGTCTCTACCGGTCGCTGCTAGTTCTCTAGGACCTAGAGAACTAGGACCTAGAGAACTAGCAGCGACCGGTAGAGAGGAGAGGGGACCGCAGAGGGGAAAGTAGGCAACCTTTATTTTTCCAATTCCTTCGGGTATATTCTCTCAACTAATGCACAATTTTTATAAATAACCAATCGAGGAAGTTGATCGAATAAATTTAATTAAAAATTTAATTATTTAACATTATCCGGACCCGATTTAGCTCGGCAACCTATTTGCGATGTATCAATGTATATGTTATCTAGCATATATTTTTTTGTTATCATTCATAAATAACAAATAAGGATAGAAATTTCTTATACCGGATCTCGGACTAGTATGTACAGGGTGTGAAGCTAAAGGTGTTACAGATACATCGAACGCCATATGTCTATCGACATCGACATTTATATCTCTGACAAAATCAAATGTAAATATTAATTGTATTATAACTTAGAATTATGTCTGACAGTTTGACATCCTTAAATATGTGTGTGGTTTGTATAAATTTAATAAATTATTAAGAAAATTAAAACACAAAATATACATATATCAGGCAAAGTCAAGTTTGTCGAGAGCACATTATGCAAAGTGTTTGCTATAAATAAATTTTGTCGAAAGAAAAACTACAGATTTGATACAGGATTTGGCATGTACGATGCTATTGGCAGAATGTTATAGTAGATAATATATGTATAGTAAAGTTTGCTAACAAAATAAGGCTAATAATTTATAAGTAGAGCTTGACAGTACTATATAATTCGATGCAGATTAGCGACAGAAACAGCGGAATCTACGTTCGACAATGCCAATTTACTGTTAATTTGTTATTAGATAAGATATTTTTGGTATGATGAGTTAAAGGATATGTATGAACAATTTTATTTCAAAACATTAGTTAATTAATTAATAAGTGACAAGAAAACTATTATTTTAAAGATATTTACTTATATACATATATAAACAAATATTATGGAGATAGAGGAGATACAGTCGGAGAGAGGAGCTGTCTGATATCTTATATCTAACAACAAATTAACAGTAAATTGAAATTGTCGAACGTAGATTCTGCTGTTTCTGTCGCTAATCTGCATTAAATTATATAGTACTGTCAAGCTGTACTTATAAATTATTAATTGCCTTATTTTACTTATAATTGCCTTATTTTATTTAACAAAATCTGTGACTGCGTCTTAATTTTTCTCTCTGCACTTATTGAGATTTCACTATTGAGATATTATGAGTACGAAACGATAGGTATCGCAATTCGCAATCGACAAATTATCGCAATATTTTTTGCGTTTTATAAAGATAACGCGAACGTTAATGATACAAGCACCATGCACGCTGAGCGGTGTTTACATTTCATCAGATAGAGATTTGCTTTCAAGTACTCGCAATTTTAGCAAAAACGCGCAAAAACGTGTATTGTTGTATTTATTGATCAGTACATGTAAAAAGAATAAACATAATTGCCGAAAGATACAGATAGGACAGGTATTTTGTATAAGCGTTTTGATAATTAAAACAAAGATAAACATTACCTAATTAATAATTCACTTTTTTCATGTCTACATTATTCTATATACATGTGCGTCTTTCACTTTTTTATTTACAATATTAACAATAAGTATACGGACTAATGTTTTTACAAGTACACAACAGATATTACAATAGTTATAACAATTATTTTTGCAATTTATTAACGCAAACATACTGAAAATAAATTTAAAGTATTGGAGTTATAATTAAGTTATTTTTGTGCAAGAAGTTGATATTTTAACAGTAAGATGTTACATTGTATTTTAATAGTAAGATTGTTACACATTGTATGTATGATATAACGAATATAATTACTCATGAATTGCGGCTATTTCTTCTCTCGTTTGTTCAGATAGTTGAATGGAAAAACCAGGTGATTCTTGAGTTTGACGTTCTATAATGGGCGACTTTTCATCTTCTATTGATTTTAAAATTTATTTCTATAACTCTGCATTAAAATGTGATGTGATTAAAAATAGAAATGGAAGAATAATTTTAAAAATATTACAGTTGCAAATTATCTTTGGGCAAAAAACGTATAATTTAACTAATAATTAATGTCATGATATTGTATGATATAGATAAGCAAAACCAATAATTACTCATAAATTACGGCTTTCTTTTTTTTTTGTACAAATAACAAAGCAGGCAATTCAGATGATTTTTTACTTTGACATTCTGCGAAAAGATCCATATTATAATAGATTGTATAATAACTAGAAAGATATTCCGCGTATTCTATTCTGCGTTACATCGCAGAATAGAAATCACAGTGGTTTACAAAACTACGAATCTCTTTAAAAACTTTGTTTATTAATTAACTTCTCTATTCGCGATTGCTCTCATAACAAAAATTTCAATAAGCTCTAAAAAAATTAATAAATATTAATTACATTTCAAAAATATAAACTTAATATCTTAATGGTACTTATAGAGAGGAGTAAAAAATCCTTAATCAATTTTGTTCCCAAGAAGAAATCATTATTACTATAAAACTTTTTGGTAATTATTTACTTTGGGGGACACCTCTCCAATGATCTTGACCTTGACATATGTTGTCAAGGTCACCCTCCTGAGTGACCTTCAGAAGGTTTTAGGGCCATAGCACACAAAACAACTTAATCAGTAAAACTTGAACAGTAACCGAATCAGCCAATCACAATCAAGACCTTAAGGCACGTAAGCGCTGCGAATCCATGCTGTTGATTTCCTTACTGCTTAAGTTTTTGTGTGTGCCACGGCCCTTAGTTGGCGGTCATTGTTTATTGAAAAGTTATAAACAAAAGAAGTTTGAAAAATATAGCAGTTATTTTGAGTATTGGAAGGCATAAACAACTTAACAAAGCGTATAAACTATTAAAATGTATATTCATAAATTATCATATTACTCTATTTCGTCAACTTTAACGCTTAATATCTGTAACAGAAATAATTTGTTAAAGCAGAGAATAGTTGGTCATTGAACCTTGTTTTGTTAATAACCAACTATTATTTGCTTTAACAAAACTTTAACATGCTTTCGCCATCATTAAAGCAGAGAACACTTTGTATTTATGCTTTCTAGCATATAAAATTGTATATATACTTTTCAATATACTAACTATTCTCTGCTTTAACAGAAAGATTATTCAATATACCAACAATTCGCTGCTTTAAATAATTAACTTTTCTTCGTTCATACATGTACTATTTTCACATACATATAAGACGTTTATGCCTTCGAATACTCAAAATAACTGCTATATTTTTCAAACTTTTTTGTTTATAACTTTTTAATAAACAATAACCGCCAACTAAAACCTTCTGAAGGCCACTTAGGAGAGTGACCTTGACAACATATGTCAAGGTCAAGGTCATTGGAGACCCTGTCTCCTAAAGTAAATAATTACCAACTTTTTATTAATGCAAATTGTTTATTAGATATTATTTATATGTTGGCATCGACATACTTGACACTCCAATGATTTCCAACTAATACAATTAATGTAGCTATTTGATAATGTAAATATATTAATTTAATGAGATTATTAGTAATAATAATTTTATTAAGTGCACAAAGTGAGAATTATTATATTTACATTATTTGAGAAATTTATTATTTATTTTTTATAAAATATATTATTATTTTGTTTATTTATGCCAATATATTACTTGTACAGATGGCATTATTTTCGACAAATCGGTGCATCGAATATGACAATGCAGAATACTGATGTCGAAGATTTTGCTTGTGAGATACTATTTGGGACCAATAAAGATATAGTTCTCGTTTGCATAACATAATTGCTTTTTATTATAATCTCTCTTAAATTTATACTTATCTTTAAAAATTTCTAAAAACAAACTAAAATTAATACAAACTGACGTTATATAAATTTCACACAAAGTAAATTACTTTATGCAAAAAGGACATAGTATTGAATTCGTAATATAATCTTCTATTGTGTTGTGTGCCACAAATGCGAGGTGAATAATTACTCGTCATCAGCATCTATTTCGTCTTTCCTTGGTTAACGTGAGTCGGGACGTTTGCTCGCTGATAAAGTTTTATCAGAATCCGCAACATTGCTGATGTCCATTGATTTTAAAGTGGTTATTCTGCATTTATACATATATAGAATGATTATACAAGAAAAAGTTGGTCGCTTTGCATTTATGTATATAGAATAATTAAACAGAGAAAAGTTAATTAATGTTTGAAAGGTTACAGTTATGCATACTACAAAAACTATAAAAACAATTTATCATTTCTCTAGATTTAAATATACTCGTCATAATTTATCAAAAAAGAAACCTAAATAATGCTATACAGGGTGAGCTACGAAATTAGGACGGGTTATATCTCAATATCACGTACGTTTAGAACAACATTTAGACAAAAGTTGTATGGTTTCAAGGGGGACCTAAGATGGTGGTAATGATTTAACCTTGGAAAGTCGTTTGAAGGTTACGTGAACGTCATCTTCAATTTCTTAAATAGAACCGCCTATATTATAAGTTCGAACTTTGACCCTAAATAACTCCCGAACGGATCAACGTATCGACCTCTGGTTTGCGCCAAAATTTTTCTTACTTTATGTCCTTTCAAACGATATACTACAATATAGGGGGTTCTATTTAAGAAATTAAAGGTGACGTGCATGTGACCTTCAAACGACTGTCCAAGGTCAAATCATTGCCACCATCTTATGTCCCTCTTGAAACCATACAACTTTTGTCTGAAACATATTTTTCTAAAACTACGTGATATCGAGATATAATCCGTCCCAATTGCGTGGCTCACCCTGTATAGAATAAATCGCATAATGCGAAAATTAAATCAATAATTACTTATCAACGGCGCCTTTTTGTCTTTTGCTTGTTTAGGCTATGCCCTCGAATGAAAGTAATGTCTGACTCTGTTGTCTTGACACAACGGGATCGAAATCCGTCTTCGTCTTTACTCATTTCCTCAGATGATTGAACATGCAACAAACCAGGTGGTTCCTGACTTTGACGTTCTGCAATAGGATCCATAACATTTCCCGTTGAACTTGAAGTACTTGGTTTGCATTGAAATATGGTAAAAATAAAAAGAAAAGTAAAGAAAAATTATTTTCAAATATTACAATTGTGAGCATTACTTGATGGCATTATGTATATACCTACTTATAGATAGTGATTTGTAGTGGAGTGAAAATTTGTGGGAGATGGAGGATTGGAAGTAGAGAGACAAGGTGATAAAGAATGTTTTATATTTTTAATTTCTGGAATGTTATTTTCAAACAGATAAACATCTTAAACAGATTAATGATTTCTTGTATGGTCGTGGTCAAAAAGGTTGTCCGACTTTTTTTAATAATTTTTTGAACGCACTCTGTCATGTGAGAGTTGATGGTCCCTGCTCACGGCCATAACCTAAAGTTTCGCAGTGACATATTATCGGAGCAGATGGACAATCTATACAAGGTGTCGGAATAGTTTAAAATACCAGAAGAAGTATAAGCACGTGTATTTTGACGCAAGGAACAAAGCCAGTCATAAAGAGGAAAAAAGAGAACAGGAATATGAGCAGAGAATGGTAAGTAAAATGACCAGTGACCAATATTAGAAAAGAAATGTAAGAAATAATAATATACCCATATAAATATTTATATACCTATATAAATATCTTTAGACTAACAATTTTTATTAACAATTATCAATATGACAATAAAAAAATGCATAATTATGACATAAAATATATACTTAAAATATTTAAATACAATAGCATATAATAAGTAATAACTATTGCAGTAATTGTTATGCACTTGAAGCAAAAGAAATGACATTGTATGCAGAATTATTTTAAAGAATTCTCTGCTCATATTTCTCTTCTCTTTTTTCCTCTTTATGACTGGCTTTGTTCCTTGCGTCAAAATACACGTGCTTATACTTCTTCTGGTATTTTAAACTATTCCGACACCTTGTATAGATTGTCCATCTGCTCCGATAATAGGTCTGTTCGTTTTCGCTGCACTCTGAACTAGTGCAATAAGTTAGAATGAAAGAAAATATATTTGTCTCATTCGAACAGACCTAATATGTCACTGCGAAACTTTAGGTTATGGCCGTGAGCAGGGACCATCAACTCTCACATGACAGAGTGCGTTCAAAAAATTATAAAAAAAAGTCGGACAACCTTTTTGACCACGACCATACGTATGTAATTTATGAAAGAAGCTGTCTTGAGTACGTGTTTAAACATATATCGGATACAGTCACAAATCAGGACGGTTGAAAATGATAGAATATTTTTACTAAAAATTGTAGAATAAGTTAGAATAAATTAGGTTGGTGCTATATGTACAATAATAATCTTATGTGTAAATAAAGCATTAATATCACTATATTGACATTTTCAAAGATCGACAGCGTGTACTCAAATATTATACAGATACAGAACCGTTGATTGTTGGGTAATAGGAAATTTTATTAATTATTAATTTTATTAATCATCAATACAATGAGTAAATGGCAGATTTTAATTGTCGTATACATAGACTTTATTAAACAAGCCTATTTAATTTAAATACATACAAGAACTAAACATTTTATATATTTGATTCAAGTTTTTGTAATACTATAATTTCAAACAAATATCTAATCTAAACTTAGAAATTGTACACGTTTATGATAGATAAAAAGACGTAAATATGTGCTAATTCTAATATTATCAAATTATATGGAAATTAATTGAAAAATTATTACAATTGAATAAGCACATTTATGATGATCGGAATTGAAAATAACTGTTACTTGAAAGCCTTGATAAAAACTTTTAATTGTTCAATTTTCTTTGTCTATTGCTTGTTTTATTATTATATTTATCTTATAAGTTTTAGTATTTTAATAATTACATCTTGTACTTACTCATGTTGGTTTATCAAGTCAGGGTGCATTTTTAAATGGCGTTTTAAAGACCAATCATCTTTTACATAAGAAATTATTCTACCACATTCATTACATTTGGCCTTATATTCTGATAAGTCCGAGTAATATTGCCGTAGCTTGTCAGGTACAGTGCGATTTTTATCGGGAAACATTTGATGATTACTTAAATGTACTCTTAATGCTCCTATCATGTATTTTTCATTAGATACCCGAATTTCTTCTTCACAAATCGTGCATTTTGCGAGCAAATGTTTTATTTGTGTGAAATGATTCCACAACTCGCTGCGTTTTGCTTTCTTCGGTAATTTTATTGCATCAGTCCTGTAATGCAGAGTGTATGATACTAAATGTGGTACAGAAATCGCCTCTACAAGCGTTTGAAAAACTGCTCACAGTAGTCAAAAATAGAAGTATGCTTCATTTATTGGAATGCATGTAAATATGAATACATAACTTGAATTTGCCTAACTACTAATCATATATGTATAGCTTTATCTCATTTTATTTTATTCTTAATTCTAAACTTATGCTAAAACACACACAACGCTTACACATGACAATTTAATATGGTTAAATAATATTTAATAAGTTAGGTAGACATACAGTAAAAATTAAAATCTATTTAATATTTAAAACACTCACTTATAAAATTATATTTTTGGCTTATACGTATTTTTTTTTTTTTTTTAAAGAATATGAACAGTCGCGGACAGAGTAGTTGCAACACTTTTTTTTGAATGAATTTAGGAACGCGCATTTAGATTCAAGATGAGAACTTCTAACCTTCGCTCATGCGCAATAACAATATTAATGTATCGTCAAACTCAATATACAATGTGTAGCATAAACTTCAACGATAAATATTATTATATGTGCTGCAAGATATCGGTAATAAATATAACCTCAAATTCGTCAAATCTAATAAATGTAGCACATTACAACAGGAAATATTAAATTTTTGAATCCGTTGATCTTGTCAATATTTAAGAATATATATATATATATATATATATGATTAAAGATATTAATTGCATAATCATATTATATTGATAAAAATATTTCTCTAATTATATAGATTACACAGAGTTGGGTAATGTTAATTGTTTTTAAACTAATTGTAAGTATAGTTAAATAAAAGTTAATTATTAATGGTTTATAAAATTAATTTAGTTACGTTAAAAGTTGTATGAAAAAAAAACCAACTCAATTAAAAGTTACGTTAAGATTAAATTAACTTAAGTTAAATTAAAAGTTAATTTTTTAAAGAATTATTTATATTATATTAAAATAACGTAATTTTTTATTAAATCTGATTACTCTAACTAACAAAATATACAATTACAATATGGATCATCAAATGTATTTAATATTTTACTTGTAAATTTGTAAAGTTTATGTTAATTGTGAGGTTTGTAGTTTTTATTTTATTTATTATTTGTAGTTTATAAAAATAACAAAGAAATTGTTTTTCTACATAAAAATGTATATATTTTCTTTTATAATTATGAAAATTGTGCAGAATTACCATAAAATAACTAACCTACGTTGCAAGTTATTAACTTTTAGAATTTTTTTTAACTTTTAACTATTTAACTAGTTATTACCCAACTCTGGTTTACATAATTCTCTTTTCTTTACACACACACACTTCTTAAATTTACATTTTTTGATAAAAATTACAATTTTAATAAATATAATTACAAATAAATAAATATTTTAATTTTTAATTATTAAAAATAAAATTATTAATACTTACGACGCGCATATAAATAATAATATTGATTTTTGCAAAGTAGTTATATTTAAAGTAAATATCATAGCATTTTTTGAGCAGGCTTAAACATTTCTTATTAACTTAAAATATATTATTGTGCCAAAGAAAATAGTATGTTGCTTATACATGCATAATACATTTATATAAACGAAATAATAATAATTTTGTATTTTATTGAATAACTCTTTTGTTTAATAACATGCTGCAAACGTTTGGGCATGTTAGATATAAATTTTTGTTAAATAATTTCAGTTCTTTGTTCTTATAGGTGTAATCCGAATATTACGATCCAACAAATCTCATAATTTTTCTAGAAGATTTATTTTTATCTAAAATTCCGCCAATGAAAATCAATTCGCTTAATCCTCTAGTCAAAATACAATTACCGTAAACCATTATATTTTCGCCACTGTGTTTCATGATGGATCTCAAATTGTTTACGTTCAATTCTTCGTTTGCTTTACTACGCTATATCATTTTCCGTCCATCAAATGTTAAAATGTTAAATTTGCTTTTATCGGCGAATATAACACATCATTCCACCAGGCTTGCTCTTTAGAAATAAAATCCTTAGTGAAAAATAATCTTTTCTGACGATTTGCCTCATTTATGAATGGCTAATTTAACATTTTTGTATCTGATGGACGGACAAGAATATAGCGTAAAGCAAACAAAGAATTGAAAGGAAAAATTTAAAACCAACCACGAAACACTGTAGCAGAAGTTTAATCGTTTGGGGTATATATATTTAAAAAATTATTATTATTATTACTTATTATATAGATGAAGAATTATATATGTCATTAATTCATTATAATGGAAGTGAAAAATTCAAATAATAATTAAAATTCCAGGAACAAATATTGTTAGTAATTATTTATTTATATAATATTATGACGTGTATTCAGTTCAAATAAATACAAAACATGCAACATGCATACATGCAGGACGTATAAAGTTCATGCAATGAGAATCAGTAAGCAATACATCAATCAATAGCGCAAGACAACTGCATAATTAGCAATTTACGTCGTGAGTTTAGAACAATTACATATGCGAACAGTTCAAACACAATTCCAAAAAAATTACAAGTTTTAAGCGGTAAACAAACTCGCAAAGTAAATAATACATAGATATATTGCGAAACATCGCAAATGTGGGTATTCCAGTAATAATAAATAATCAATTATATATGTAATAAATACTTTTAGGAATAAAATTGCAATAAGGGTTAAGACTACCGATTTACAAGATTATTGATTAATACTATTAATATATATATAATAATATTAATAAAACCCAGACAGCAAATCTGTTACTAATCTTCATTTTACAAAATATTTTGCTACAACTTTTGTACGCAGAAAAACTGCAGATTTAAGAATCTGATATACAATGTTGTTCCGGAGAACAAAAAACTCAAAGTTTAAATATTAATTTAATCCCTTGTAGAAAAATGTCTCAAAGTTTTTTATATTATTTATCAAAATTTTTATAAAAATTTTAAGATTTTCTTTGAATTTTAAGGCTTTCTTAAATTTTTTATACAAATTGAAACGTAAAAAAACGAACAAAACGCAATTTATCAGAAATGTTTATACATACAGAAATATTCCGAAAATTCTTATTTAATTATTTTTGAAAGTATCTGAGGAACTTGACATACTTTTTTCACAAATTTTCCAGAATTTTTCATAAATCTAAAATATGAGAAATTTTTATGCAATTTTTGAGAAAATATGAAAAATTTTTTAACTAGGGATATTAATTTTTTTTTATTTATATTCTATTTGTCTTGATGATTGGAAGCTCGTCTAATTGCATTCATGTGTGTTCGTTTTCCTTTTCATTTGTGCATCAAGCTCGGATTTAAAAATACATGGCCATCAATTTTGTTTTGGTTTAGAATTATATCTACAGTACTTCTCTAAAATGAAATACACATTATTAAAACAATAGAACTATTTTTGTAATTAACAGGATCCTGAATCTTATATATATATATATATATATATATACATATATGTGTGTATATATATATGTAATTTTATAAACTATTAATAATTAACTTATATTTAACTATACTTACAATTAATTTAAAAGAAATTAACATTACCCAACCCTGTGTAATCTATGTAATTAGAGAAATATTTTTATCAATATAATATGATTATGCAATTAATATCTTTAATCATATATATATATATATATATATCCCTAAATATTGACAAGATCAACGGATTCAAAAATTTAATATTTCCTGTTGTAATGTGCTACATTTATTAGATTTGACGAATTTGAGGTTATATTTATTACCGATATCTTGCAGCACATATAATAATATTTATCGTTGAAGTTTATGCTACAAATTGTATATTGAGTTTGACGATACATTAATATTGTTATTGCGCATGAGCGAAGGTTAGAAGTTCTCATCCTGAATGCGCGTTCCTAAATTCATTCGAAAAAAAGTGTTGCAACTACTCTGTCCGCGACTGTACAAGTAGTAAAAGAACGTGAATATAAGCAAATAAATTTTTTTTGCAACGCCCGTGGCGAAAGTTCGATTTTTGATTGCTGTTTAGCGTGCGGAAAGTGGCTTATTATTTCTCAACGATTCAATGTATGCCTTACTTTACCGCACTAGTGCGAGAAAAGCACCTTTATGATTTACTTTACCGCACTAGTGCGGTAAAAAACCTCCTTTTTTACACGATTGACAGTTTTTTTCCCGATTTTCGACTAACATAACAAAATTGAACGTAACGAAATTTACGCGATACAAAACGTCAATTCGTTACAACCGTCATTATTCAAAAAGGATAAAATGGATTTTTTAATCTCAAATCGAACTTTCACGACAGGCATTACAAAAAATATTGTAAGTATGTGGCATGTGCGGAAGACAACGAATTACGTCGCGCGTGAAGTTGCCGCATTCGCCTCAGCTTATGATGCATTTACACGAGTACTCGTGTGAATGCACCATAAGGGTTGGTTTATAATAGCCGTAACCGTTAACTTAGGCTGGTGCCGTAAAAGTTGGAAGATAGGAAACCCGTACTACCGTTTATAATCCAATTATAAACAGTAGTACGGGTTTCCTATCTTCCAACTTTTACGGCACCAGCCTAAGTTAACGGTTACGGCTATTATAAACCAACCCTATAAAGGCGCGGGTCCAATGGAGATTCGTAAGCGTAACCATAAGATCGTAACCGTAATACCTAAAAGTTGGTATATTTGAACTTTTACGTTACGGGCGTTACGGTAACGAAGAAAGGTTAGATTGAGTTACATTCTATAAGTAAACTTGAAAAACTGTCTTTGATAAACTGGAAGAGTATAAAAATGACATTTTTGCTTCCACTAATGTAATAAAACACATTGGTTGAACTTAATATTTTTGTTTTAAAACCTTTCTTTTCGCAATAATTGCAGAATTATTGTAGCCAAGTTAATAGCCACAAGAGTTGTTCTTTTAACACGGTGAATATCCATTAGTAATGCGAAATTTGTGCACTTTGTAAAAGTTAAATTAGCATAGAGGTTAGAATCAATTCAAACATGAATTCGCGTATGGGTTTAAGGCGCGGATCCAATGGAGATTCGTAAGCCTAACCGTAATGTCCGTAACCGTAAAAATCGCCTCCTATCGTCTACAATGGCAGCCTATGTAACGTAACGTAAAGAACCGTAAACTCATACGCGAATTCATGTTTGATTTAATTCTAACCTCTATGCTAATTTAACTTTTACAAAGTGCAAAAATTTCGCATTACTAATGGATATTTACCGTGTTAAAAGAACAACTCTTGTGTCTATTAACTTGGCTACAATAGTTCTGCAATTATTGCGAAAAGAAAAGTTTTAAAACAAAAATATTGAGTTAAACCATGTGTTTTATTACATTAGTGGAAGCAAAAATGTCATTTTCATACTCTTCCAGTTTATCAAAGACAGTTTTTCAAGTTTACTTATAGAATGTAACTCAATCTAACCTTTCTTCGTTACCGTAACGCCCGTAACGTAAAAGTTCAAATATACCAACTTTTAGGTATTACGGTTACGATCTTATGGTTACGCTTACGAATCTCCATTGGACCCGCGCCTTTACGGTTTTTTACGTTACGTTACATAGGCTGCCATTGTAGACGATAGGAGGCGATTTTTACGGTTACGGACATTACGGTTAGGCTTACAAATCTCCATTGGATCCGCGCCTTAAGCCTTCCCTAAGAGCACAGTTGACGGGAAGTCGGTAGAAAGTCGACTTTTATAAGTCGACTTTTAGTCAACTTCTAAAAATGACGGACACTTATAAAAGTCGACGGAAAGTCGACTTCTAAATAGTCGACTTATAAAAGTCGACTTCTATAACAGTCATTTTTATTTTATAATTAACGCTTTGCAGAACCTCTGCAGCGCCTCGTTGGCATTGCCGAATGTGCTTGGCTTAGTGCTCCGTGTTTGTCACGTTTTCGAAGAAATTAACACTCAAAAATAAGATTACAGTTCTTGTTATACGTGTGGCGAGGGCCGGATTATAACCTGTTATCCAAGAATCCACGTATCCATCGAAAAGTGTCGACCGCCTAAGGCACTAGTAAGCCACACGTGGCTTGGGCGGGCGACACTTTTCGATGAATACTTGGATTCTTGGATAACGGGTTATAATCCGGCCCTCGACACACATAACGAGAACTGTAATCTCATTTTTGAGTGTTAATTTCTTCGGAAACGTGACAAGAGCTTGTCCCTGCTATTTGTGGCCCGATTCTATGCATATAACATAAAAAGGTGAGGTTGACGAAAGTTGACTAAAACCTGACGTTCAAAGCTGACGGGAAGTCGGCTTTTCATCATGACGGAAAGTCGGGTTTTCGTCATGACGGGAAGTCGGCGGTTTTTGAGACATTCGCCGACTTCAAGTCGACTTGAAGTCGAATTTTGTCCTTAAAAAAGTCGACTTAAAGGGTTCGGCTCATGCGGCAACTTCACGCGCGACATAATTCGTTGTTTTCCATACTTGCCACACAAAATGTGCATATTAAACCACTATTAAATTATATGCGGAATAATTAAAATATTATTATTTATGATTTGATTAGCACATTTTGATCGAATTGCAAATAACTGTTACATAGAAGCTCTGATAAAATTAAAAACTTTTAATCATTCAATTTTTTTTTGCTATTTCTTGTTTTATCATTACATTTATCTTAGAAGTTTTAGTATTTTATTAACATCTTGAAATGTGTACTTACTCATGTTGACTCTGGTTTATCAAGTCAGGATGTATTTTTAAATGTTGTTTTAACGGCAAATAATCTTTTAAATAAGATATTATTTTACCACATTTATTACATTTTGCCTCATATTGTGGTAAGTCCAAGTAATATTGCCGTAGATTGTCAGGTATTGTGCGGCCTTTATCGTAAAACATGTCATGTATTTTTAGTAAGTGTGCTCTTAATGCTCTTGTCATGTTACCTTCCTTAGATACCCGAATTTCTTCTGCGCAAATCTTGCACTTTGCGAGCAAACGTCTTATTGATAATCGTTCGAAATGATCCCATATTTCGTTACGTTTTAGCCGTTTTGGTAAGTCCATTTTATAACCGTCCTGTGTTATAGTGTGTCTGATACTAAATGTAGTTCAGAATTCGCCCTAACAAGCGTTTTAAAAACTGTTCACAAAGGTCGAAGAAAGAGGTGTGGTTAATTATTTATTGGGCTGTTTGTAAATATGGATATATAATTTGAATTTGTCTAACTACCAATTATACAGCGCTGTATCTTTTTTTATTTTATTACCAATTCTAAACTTATATGCTAAAATTAACACACTCAATGCTTTATACGCATGACAATATAGCAAAGTTAAGGAGATTCAAGTGCTACAATAAAAGATGCAGCCAGCCTCATAAAATTTTAATATATTGTTCTGCAATGCAAAATAGAATTATGTGAATTTTTTGAGAAATTTTCATAGTCACGTTTTGAGAAAAATCGACTCAAAAAATTTTACCTTTTAGCATATAAGTTCTTATGGGAAATGACATAGTTGCACAACTTCAGAATGAAATAATGCAAGAAAGAATGCAAATGATAAGAAAAGAGAAATATGCACATTTTACTACTTAATGTAATTTACAAATAAATGAGTGAAAGAAAGGAGTAAGTTATATCGCACATTTCGTAGAAAATCTAATTATTAAAAATTAAATTGCCTGATTTTTCGTCTGCTAGAAATAAACGCAAACAAATGATGCCAACAGCGCAAACGAGTATAGTAAAGGTTATACGGCGGGGTACTTGAATAGAAGTTACTCACAAACTTTCCTTTAGATCTGTACTGTTTATCCGTCATTTTTTAGGTTAACGCTTGAGAGAAGTGAGAAGCAGTAGCACGCAACTATACACGCGGTGAGAATTCCAACATTGCCAACCCAATATTTCGAACGTTAGCGCTGTTGCAAAGTTTTCCTTGAAATCCCCGCGTCCCACTACTCCCCCGATGAAGGGCTCGAACCTCCTTTAAGTTAGATACCTTGTTTACGCGGCGGCGTAAACAAGGTAATATCAGAGAGAAACCTGAGAGCGGCCGTCCCTTTGTTCTTGCGGCAGAGAGAAACCTGAGAGCGGCCATCCCTTTGTTCTTGCGGTGGACGCATTTTCCGACGCGCCGCCTGAAGAAGTGCGACTAAACTACGCTCGTCACGGTCGGTAACGCTACATGGGTGCGTGTCCGTGCTATGGTTGGTGTCCAAACTACTGAAAATCGATAAGGTGAATGAGTCAGACAAGGACCGACAAACAATCGCTCCGTCCTTGTCTCACGTATCACGTTACGGTAGGCGAGCTAGCAGCGGCGAAGCCGAAATTTCCTTTTACCCGACTCGCTCAGTCTTGCTTCTCTTACGCGCTGCGTTCCGTTCAACTTCAAAAATTAATATCTCTGGTTATATTTGTCGTAGAAAAATCTGTAAAAAAGCATTTTAAAGCTAAAGAAACAATCTTTTTGAAAAAAGTAGTTTAAGTTACAAGAACATGCAAATTCCAATTGTTATAAGCAATTGAAATGTTTAATTAATTTTTTTACTAAAAAGTGCATTCTTAAAAATTTTTTAAATAATGCTATTTTATTCTCTACTTCATTCTGAAAGTACACATATTTTTTATTTTATGAAGAAACGATGGATTCTATCTTTTTATATAATTTCAATGACTGAGATGCCGCGCCGTGCTTGCGTCTCTGGCTCGACCAAACGTGGCACGGCACATCGATTTCTTCGGAAATTTCTTGTATGTACATACAGCTTATTAATAATATAATATATAATGTTGAATATAATCAAAATTATACAAATCACATTTTTGTTATGAATATTACATTTGAACAATTGTGTAGTATTCTGGTAAAGTAAATTGTTTTGTTTTACTGTACAGCGCTGTATAATTTAATCGTTAATTTTTTTTCTGTTTTGAATTGCCGGGATTTTCTGTAATAAATGTTATGCTCCAATTTATCTTATCGGGAAATTTATAAAGTTATATAAAGTACAGTGTAAATTTCAATTTTGTTGAACTCACGCAGAAGATGAAAAAATAATAGCGTGGTTACTTACAGACTTGTAGAGCGCCAAAAGTCTGGGTCTAATAGGAATTGTCCGATAAGAAAATTTAGAGCACAATATCCATTGCAGAAAATCCCAGCAGTTTAAAACAAAAAAGAAAATTAACGGTCAAATTATACACTGCAGTAACAAAATTTACTTTATCATCAGAAACAATGCACAATTTTTAAAATGTAATATTCATAACAAAAAAGTAATTTGTATAATTTTAATTATATTCAATTATAAATTATGTTATTACATTATATTGTATATTATGTCATTCATATTGTACATACTTCCTACAAGAGATTTCCGAAGAAATCGATGTGCCCTCTGCTATTTGATCGAGCCAGAGCCACAAGCACAGTGCGGCACAACGCGGTGCAGCCTCAGTCATTAAAATTATATAAAAAATAGAATCTATCGTTTCTTTATAAAATAAAAAAATATGTATATACTATCAGAATATAATAAAGAATAAGATAGCATTATTTTAAAAAATTTTTAAATGTATTTTTTAATAAAAAATTAATTAAACATTTTAATTGCTTATAACAATTGGAATTTGTAATTTATTGCAACTTAAAACTATTTTTTTTCGAAAATATAGTCTTCTTAGCTTTAAATCCTTAGCCTAATTTTTTAAAAGTCTCTCTACGACAAATATAACCAGTGATATTAATTTTTGAAGTTGACTTCTTCATTTTTCACGAAAATTGTATTGCTTATAACTTGCAAAAAAAATATTTTGGACGAATAAAAATTATGTACCTGTTATTTTATGTATATGTCATGTAAATGAAGTTTTGCAATCAATTTAAAAAATACGAGGTCATTTCTCGTTCGATTTGACGTGGAATATTGCCCATATATATATATATGCAGTATAATAAATTAATATAAGTGAAGGTTTAATAATTGATGACATTATCTGTGGAGATGTCCATATCTTTCTAGCTCTTACTTGCCTCATTGCTGAAATATCATTAAAAAACGTGTTTTTCACATTTCATTTTTTTCTCTCCCCCTATTATAGATATCAAGTATCATAAATTATTTTAAGACATTATGAAACACGTTTTTCTTTAGAATTTTCCACGCCAAAACTCGACTTGGGAAGATAGTCTTTTATGTAACATATATACATTTTCTAAATTTTTTCCAAGGGTGCTTCTCTTAAGGAGTGTGCAAAAAAATTTCTTGAATATTTTAAACAATTCTGCAAGTCAAGTTTTGGCGTGGAAAATTCTAAAGAAAAACATGTTTCATAATGTCTTAAAATGATTTATGATACTTGATATCTATAATAGGGGCAGAGAAAAAAATGAAATGTGAAAAACACGTTTCTTAATGATATTCCAGCAATGAGGCAAGAAAAAGCTAAATATGGAATTTTCCACAGATAATGGTATCAATTATTAAACCTTCACCTTGTCCCTAATCCAAATTAGTTTTGTTTGGGGGCCGCTATAGAGATCCCAACTTATCTTACTATATCCTTAAAAAAATACATTTTTTATATATATTATATTAATTAGTAAATAGTTTTAAGTTACAATAAATTACAAATTCCAATTGTTATAAGCAATTAAAATGTTTAATTAATTTTTTATTAAAAAATACATTTAAAAATTTTTTAAAATAATGCTATCTTATTCTTTATTTTATTCTGATAGTATATACATATTTTTTTATTTTATAAAGAAACGATAGATTCTATTTTTTATATAATTTTAATGACTGAGGCTGCACCGCGTTGTGCCGCACTGTGCTTGTGGCTCTGGCTCGATCAAATAGCAGAGGGCACATCGATTTCTTCGGAAATTTCTTGTAGGAAGAATGTACAATATGAATGACATAATATACAATATAATGTAATAACATAATTTATAATTGAATATAATTAAAATTATACAAATTACATTTTTGTTATGAATATTACATTTTAAAAATTGGGCATTGTTTCTGATGTTAAAGTAAATTTTGTTACTGCAGTGTATAATTTGACCGTTAATTTTCTTTTTTGTTTTAAATTGCTGGGATTTTCTGCAATGGATATTGTGCTCTAAATTTTCTTATCGGACAATTCCTATTAGACCCAGACTTTTGGCGCTCTACAAGTCTGTAAGTAACCACGCTATTATTTTTTCATCTTCTGCGTGGAGTTCAACAAAATTGAAATTTACACTGTACTTTATATATTTCCCGATAAGAAAAATTGGAGCATAACATTTATTACGGAAAATCCCGGCAATTCAAAACAGAAAAGAAAATTAACGATTAAATTATACAGCGCTGTACGGTAAAACAAAACAATTTACTTTACCAGAATACTACACAATTGTTCAAATGTAATATTCATAACAAAAATGTGATTTGTATGATTTTGATTATATTCAACATTATATATTATATTATTAATAAGCTGTATGTACATACAAGAGATTTCCGAAGCGATGTGCCGTGCCACGTTTGGTCGAGCCAGAGACGCAAGCACGGCATCTCAGTCATTAAAATTATATAAAAAGATAGAATCCATCGTTTCTTCATAAAATAAAAAATATGTGTACTTTCAGAATGGGTAATTATGCAGTAATACGGACCACCCTCCAATGACCTTGACCTTGACATATGTTGTCAAGGTCACCCTCCTGAGTGACCTTCAGAAGTTTTTAGCCGGCGGTCGTTATTCGTTAAAAAGTTATTAACAAAAAAAGTTTGACAAATATAGCAGTTATTTTAAGTATTGAAAGGCATAAACGACCTTGACCTTGACATATGTTGTCAAGATCACCGTCTTGAGTAACCTTCAGAACGTTTTAGCTGGCGGTCATTGTTTATTAAAAAGTTATAAACAAAAAAAGTTTAGTGGGGAAAATTATTTAAAGCAGTGAATTGTTGGTATATTGAAAGGAAAGTTATTTAAAGCAAAGAATAGTTGGTATATTGAAAAGTATATACACAATTTTATGTATTAGAAAGCGTGAATACAAATATTCTCTACTTTAATCATGGCAAAAGCATGTTAAAGCTTTGTTAAAGCAAATAATAATTGGTTAATGACAAAACCTACAGGTTAGTGACGCGCTTTACAAGTATGTGCTTTTTAAGTTGAAGCGACCTATATAGGTTAGATGACGCGCTTTAAAAGTATTTAACTGTTTAAAGCGCGTCACTAACCAATAATAAAGTATTCTCTGCTTTAACAAAAACTTCAATGTATCAACAATTTACTGCTTTAAATGTTGTGTTTTGGTAACTTTTTTTGTTAATAACTTTTTAACGAATAACGACCGCCGGCTAAAAACTTCTGAAGGTCACTCAGGAGGGTGACCTTGACAACATATGTCAAGGTCAAGGTCATTGAAGGGTGGTCCGTATTACTGCATAATTACCTCAGAATGAGAAGTAGAGAATAAGATAGCATTATTTAAAAAATTTTTAAGAATGCACTTTTTAGTAAAAAAAATTAATTAAACATTTCAATTGCTTATAACAATTGGAATTTGCATGTTCTTGTAACTTAAACTATTTTTTTCAAAAAGATTGTCTCCTTAGCTTTAAAATGCTTTTTTAAAGATTTTTCTACGACAAATATAACCAGAGATATTAATTTTTGAAGTTGAACGGAACGCAGCGCGTAAGAGAAGCAAGACTGAGCGAGTCAAATAAAAGGAAATTTCGGCTTCGCCGCTGCTAGCTCGCCTACCGTAACGTGATACGTGAGACAAGGACGGAGCAATTGTTGTCGGTCCTTGTCTGACTCATTCACCTTATCGATTTTCAGTAGTTTGGACACCAACCATAGTACGGACACGCACCCATGTACCGTTACCGACCGTGACGAGCGTAGTTTGGTTCCACTAAAGTCCTATATTATCAGAGACGCGCAATCCTTACCCCCACCTAGAGTCCTATACCCCCACCATGGTTCCCGAAAACCCCGCAGCTGATTGCTTGTAAACATGTGTACATTGATACTTTGCACACGGACACCACACGGACACCACGCGGATGCACACGGAATCAGCTGCGGGGTTTACAGTCTCGGTTTTGATTGGTGCCGCGGTCAGCCAATCAGCAAGCGTGCCGTCAATGCCGCTTCTCTGATAATATAGGACTCTAGGGCCGGTATTCATAGTCGGATCTTATTTCAAGACCATCTAAAGTAATGTCTTAAGACGCTAATACGGCTCTGTGATTGGTCCATGACATCTTAAGATTGAACTTAAGACGATCTTAAATATAAGAACCGACTATGAATACCGGCCTAGGTTCCACTTCTTCAGGCGGCGCGTCGAAAAATGCGTCCACCGCAAGAACAAAGGGATGGCCGCTCTCAGGTTTCTCTCTGGTAATATATGAAATCTATCAATCTTGAGACGGTCTGGTATTTCATAAGCAGACTTGATCAAGATCGTCTTAAGGGGATCCTGAACCCGTATGATTTTCCGACAAAAATACCATTTTCTATCATTTTCTATGTTACCGACCTATATCTGTCCTTCTGTAGACAATGATCTAGACAAGGATAGTACCTACATTGCATTCATAAAATGCAATTAGAGAAAATCTTTTTTTCTAGGCTTCGAATCTTAGTTCTACTTGCACGATATTATTCTTACATGTTTTCCCTAGCGCGCCTCTATCTCATTTTGTACATATAAACTGCAGTATTTTTGTATTAAGCAAATATTGTCGTCAGGTGACAGCTCTACGTGCAAAAAATAAGTAAGTTTTTTTTAATTTTTTTCGTTTTTCATACAAACTCGACCGTTGCGCGCTAGATTTTTGCACGTACTTTAATTCTGTAAAAGAATTTTGCGATTCTGTAAAGCCAATTCAAAGATTTCTTATAATGAAATAATGTCGGTATACAGACGGGTTCAGGATCCCCTTAAGGGGATCCTAAAGCGAAGGCCAAACTCCGACGATGTCGCTGTTTTACCGACAAAATTACCGACAACCCTACAAATTTTCGCACAGCTCCAGCTTTTTAGAATAGATACACCGCCAAGGTTAGAGTTGACAAGTCGTGAAAACATCAGCTTTATACACAAATTTGGTAGCTTTCATGCACGATGCAACAACAGAGCCGCGTCCGTTGGAGTGTCTACTTTAATTCTGCAAAAAGAATTATAATTCTATACAGCCAATAAAAAGTTGGAGCTCTGCGAAATCATGGAAATCTCGAGCGTATACAGACCAAAAATTTTCCGTAAGCTCCAGATTTTTATTGGCTGTATAGAATTATAATTCCTTTTGCAGAATTAAAGTAGACACTCCAACGGACGCGGCGTGTTGTTTGCATTGTGCATGAAAGCTACCAAATTTGTGTATAAAGTTGATGTTTTCACGACTTGTCAACTCTAACCTTGGCGGTGTATCCACCCTAAACGTAAATATAAATGTCATTATACTTTCTTTCTTCCTCTGCGTAAAATCGATCACAGCCGTATCCGTTTGCGTTTATTCTTTAATTCTGGAGAAGGATTTATCATTCCATGCAGTCAAAAAAAACCTGGAGCTTACCAAAAATTTGTCAATTTGTCGGTAATTTTGACGGTAAAACAGCGACATCGTCGGCAGTGACAGGCGAACTCCAACGATGTCAATAATTTCAATCGTCTAAGTTACCGACCGATACAGATCTGTCCTTGTCTAACGAGTATCTATACGATATATCTATTCTCTTCAGATCAAGGATAGACAAGGTTATAGGTTATATAATCTTTTAAGCAGCATATCTTTTTTGTTACGTGTCTGAGCCTAATTCTAACTACGGTATGTTCTTTCTTCATGTTATCCGTTGTCCAGGCTGGTCTCATTTTGTAACAACAAATTGTAGAATGTTTATATGAAGCAAATGTTGTCATGACTTGGCGTGAAAGTAGGTAACAAAAATCTGTATTTCTGAAATTATTTTTGTTCTCGGCATAAAATCGACCAGCGTGGACATCATTAGTGCATATACTTTAACTTCTGAAAAGGATTTTTTATTCTGTAAAGCCAATAAAAAGATATGTTACTTCAAAAGAGACTCGCGAAGACTCGCGTTCTATTGGTAATACAGACTGGTGCAGGATCCCCATAAGGGGATCCTGCAGTCGTCTGTAGAACTCTGTTTTACCCTTTTTTTTTTGGTGGAAGTAATCTTGGAATTGGC
>JASTWR010000961.1:0-67276 GCA_030770355.1 Harpagoxenus sublaevis | reverse complement strand
TGATCACGAATATCGCAGTTAAAGTGCGATTTTCTTATTATTTTGGCCGTAAATACGAGATTTAGTGATATTCGTAAATTTGGTTTTACGTCTCGAAAAATTGATATTTTTTCATAAACTTTGTCTTGTTGTATTTCTTCAGTTGTTAGAATTAGAGCTACAGAGCCGGATTTTGCAGATTGGTTCTTAAAAATTTATGATAAATACAATTAAGAATTCGGAGGTAGCTACACCTGAACCGCGGCGAGCTGTACTTTGATGAATTTGAGTGGAAGAAATTTGGAGAATAGCCCAGTGATTGTGTGAATTGATACAAAAATTAACATTCCGAAATATTCCGTTTATGTATACAGCTCTTCTCGTAATAACGGTATGCCCGGAGTGTCCCAAATTCCGCTAGCGCCCCTAGCGGCTAAGAGTGGCTCGCGCCGTCCCCATTAGTAAATATTTATTAATTTGGCTTCCTCGTAGAGGAAGCTTTATGAGCAAAATAAAATGTTGATTAAGCAATGTGCAAATTTATAATTTGCATACTTAAAAATTGTGAGGAAGTAATGTGCAAGTTTCTAATTTGTATACTTAAAAACTATGAGAAAGCAATGTGCAAGTTTCTACTTGTTCACTTAAAAACTATGACAAAGCAATGTACAAGTTTCTACTTGCACACTTAAAAACTGTGAGAAAGCAATGTACAAGTTTCTACTTGCACACTTAAAAACTATGAGAAAGCAATGTGCAAGTTTCTACTTGCACAATTTAAAACTATGAGAAAGCAATGTGCAAGTTTCTACTTGTACACTTAAAAACTATGAGGAAGCAATGTGCAAGTTTCTACTTGCACACTTAAAAACTGTAAGGAAGCAATGTGCAAGTTTCTATGTGTACATTTAAAAACTATGAGGAAGCAATGTGCAAGTTTCTACTTGCACACTTTAAAACTATAAAGAAGCAATGTGAAAGTTTCTACTTGCACACTTAAAAACTATGAGGAGTTATTGGTAATTTTAACCGGTTTTCTTTTAAGTAAGGTTTTTGTAAATTTCAATTATAAAAAACCAGTACTATTCTGAAAATTTGATTGCTTCAAACTCTTAATAAAATCATAATTTTTTAAAACTCTCAAATCATAGTTTAAATCGACTGAATGAAAGTGTTTTAAAAACGTTTCGACAAGGGCTACAAGAATATGCAATAATGTGTAAACACTTAGTGAGTTGTTAGGATTGTATTGCCAACCTAAAATAAATTTATGAAATTAATTTCAATAATATTAAATTTTATATTTCAGTATCGTGAGTTTATTAAATTCCTTTGAAAATGACATTATATTTTTCAATTCTGCCCATAGACTTCCGGCAATTACACAAAATAAATGTGGTATCTTATAATCGGGGACTTTTCTCTATATATTTACCCAAAAATACATATTATTTATTATTTACGTTTACAATAAATACCTTATTTTTTTCTCTCTTTCTTTTTCTATCTTTGTCTTTCTTTTTGTTTTTCTCTTATTCTCTTCCTGTTTCTCTCTCTCTCTCTCTCTCTCTCTATTTTCCTCTTTTTTTTTAAACAGCTGAGAATGCCAAAAATAATTTTAAAAAATTAGAAATAGCCCGATATCTCAACATTTGCGAAAGTTAGAGGAACCACGGGCATTTCTCAAAAAATTCAAAATTTTATAAAGAAAGAACTCCTTTACCGTTTATCGCCAAATTCAATACCAACCTTCCATAAATGATACTCTATCGATTGTTAAAAGAAATTCAGCCCGATATCTCAATATTTTCGGAAGTTAGAGCAACCACGAACATTTCTCCAAAAATTTCAAATTTTATTAAAAAAGAACTTCTTTACCAATTATCGCCAAATTCAATGATCAAATTATAAAATGATGAAGAAGCAATGTGCTCTAATTTACACATTTTTATTATATTGGTAATTTTTTTCTAATTCTGTTATATTCTTCAGTCCTTTCTACCCCTATTTTATATACTATTCTTTAATCTTTTGTTAATTTGTTCTTGAAATTATAGCTTTTTAAAATTTCAAGGAATCTGTATATAGGACAATGTGCAAAAGTTTTTAATTTGCACACTTTTATATTATATTAGTAATTTATTTCAAATTCTATTATATTCTTAGGTCTTTTCTACCCCTATTTAATATATAATTCTTTAAGATTTGATTGATTAATTTTTGAGATACAAACGTTTAAAATTTTGGGGAATTTGTACATAGGAAGCAATGTGCCAATTTCTAATTTTCACACTTTTTTATTACATTGGCAATTTTTTCGAATTCTATTGTATTCTTAGGTCATTTCTACCCCTACTTCATATATAATTCTTTAAGATTTGGTTGATTAGTTCTTGAGATACAGACGTTTGAAATTTTGGGGAATCCGTACATAAGAAGCAATGCGCAAATTTCTAATTTACACACATTTTTTATTATATTGGTAATTTTTTCTAATTCTATTGTATTCTTAGGTCTTTTCTACCCCTATTTTATAAATAATTCTTTAAAATTTGATTGATCAGTTCTCGTGTTACACACATTTGAAATTTCGGAGAATTCGTACATACATAGAAGCTTTATAAAGGTGGGTCTAATCAACCAAATCTTAAAGTATTATATATGAAATAGGGGTAGAAAAGACTGAAGAATATAATAGAATTAGAAAAGTTGCCAATAATTAATACTAAATTGTTAAAAAATATCAATTTATAAAAAGTCTCATACATAGAAGCTTTATAAAGCTGGGTCTAATCAACCAAATCTTAAAGAATTATATATGAAATAGGGGTAGAAAAGACTGAAGAATATAATAGAATTAGAAAAGTTGCCAATAATTAATACTAAATTGTCAAAAAATATCAATTTATGAAAAGTCTCAATTGTTGAGACTTGAGATGTAGCCCTTCAAGGTTAAAATTTTAAAATATTGGCAATTTCTCTGATTCTATTATATTCTTCAGTCTTTTCTACCCCTATTTCATATATGATTCGTTAAGATTTGGTTGATCAGTTCTGGAGTTATAGAAATTTTGGTAAATTTGGGACATACATACACACATACATACACACATGCGGACATTTTATAAAATAGCGATTTTTCGACGTTCTAGATTAGAACATTCTGAACACATTGGCAGCGACAAATAAAAAAAAATTTTTTACGAAAACAAAGCTTCCTCTATAAGGAAGCAAAATGAAGAAGAAGGCGTCAGTTGAGAGGCAGAAAATAAATTTGAAATTAGACAATATTATGATCTTCCAGTGTAAGCTTTCACGTTCTGTCCTTCCAAATCAAGAAAAACATATCCGTCCTGATAGCATGTTATCATATCCTTTAAAAAGTGATGAAGAAATGAAACTTTCTGAGGAATACCTTAGGACAAATGAAAATTTCCGTATTGTAGTAAAATATTTTTCTATCTTGCTTTACTTTTTGTTTTAGTCTTGACTTTAACAGTAGCTGATTCCAGCAGAAAAAGCAGTTTAATAAGAATTTTGTACTGATTGGATTATATTTTTAGACCTAGAAGAATAATTCTATAAATTGTAGTCAATTTAAATCTAAAAGTATAATCTATGCAATCAGCACAAGACTCTTATTGAGCTGTTTTTTCTGCTGCCAGTGATGTCTTTCTTTCATGTTTGTTTAGGTACATTATTTTGTACAACTAAAAGTAAAAGACAAAGAAGTATTGTATGCAGTTATGACTGCAGCTATTACTAATTTTCTGGCATGTAAATACAATTTTTGAGGCGATGGCAACCAAAAGAAACCCTTTTGCAAATTATTATTGTGGGAAGTGATTATAGGTGAGTACATACTGCCTTATATTGGGTTGTCGGAAAAGTCATGACGTATTTCTTGCAACAGATGACACTAGTTCAGTTTTGGAAGTACTAGAGTCATTCGCATGTATGTTATTGCTATGTAATTTGACAGCTGACGGTTCTAGCTTCATTCTAAAAAAAAAGTTGAGCAATTTGGTTGAGTTTTGGAGATTTTACAACAAGTTGAAAATGGAAGACCAAACTGTGCATTTTCGCCATATTTTACTGTTTTACTTCCGTAAAGGGAAGAACGCGCGTCAAGCAACTTTTCACAAGTATATCCGTATCAAATCTCGGGTTATACCGGTGTAAACCGAGATTTGATATGGATATAGTACTTGGTACGCGTATCAAACAGTCCGGTGTAAACTAAGCTAATAAATCTCATTTTGCAACCACCCCCGAGGTCCGGAACATGCTAAACATTGCAAAAAATGTTAATTTATTATAACGCCGAAAAAAATTGCAAAAGTGCTGCAAACTTAAAGCAATGTCTATTGTGATATTTTCTACAATGTATAGATTTGCAACCTATTTCGAGGCACGCAACATTGAAATTTATTGTAAAATATTGTAAAATAACGTTTTTGTTTAGACCTTGGAGGAAAAAATTGCATAAGTGCTGCCAATGATAGAATAACTTTTACAACTCTCCCGAACAGCTGTACCAATTTGCAACCTTTTATGTTGCACGCAACATATTTTTTTTTAAATTAATGGTGGAACAATTGTTTATTTGGCCTTAATTTTGCCAAAAAATTGCAAAAGTTTTACAACTTGGTTGCGAACGTTGAGATTATTTTTTGTCACAAGCTGGTAAGTTTGCAACCTCGGAAAAGGTCCGCCACCATGAAAAATTAGCAATAATTATTATTTTGCACTTTTTGCAATTGTGAAAAAATTGCAAAAGTTTTGCAAAGGACTCCGCACTATTTCTTGGTAAAATAGGTTCCGACCGATTTTCTTCAAATTCCGTATACAATTAGATGTATCTTAGGTAGATTAACCACATAAAAGATTTTTCAAAAAAGTCACTTTTTCGAGCTGTTAAAGCGATATACCTGATAATGATGCAAAGTCCGTATTATACGATATTTTGAGATTTGCATTAGAAATCATTCTTGTAAAAGATGAAAGAGATGTGTCGGTAATCCGCATGCCCGTTTTCAATTGGCGATCCGTGGTCCTACAGAGGCGCCACTCCTAGTTCACCAAGGGGCTTTCACCCTAGAGGCGCTACTACTATCTATTCTTACTAACTCACTGTCTGTCTGGCATTCGTGCTGTACGTATCTTTTGTATACGAGTTGTAATAAACGTGTGCATAGCCGTTACTCGACGTGTACGTTCGATTGCCCTCCCGCGCTTACCTGCTAACAAGATGTAACAATATCTAGAATTATGTATATTCTAGATTTTGGAAGGTTTCTATACTTTATTTGACCAAAAAACTCATATTCGAGAAATGTTTCGATGACAAAGTTAAAATCATATTGTTTTCTATGTCAATATCGTCATAGATTAATTATATGTTGCCATACAAAATATTACAAAAAGTTAGGTTTAATAACAACGCAACTATACGTCTTTGCTCTCGCTCTGAGCACAGCGCTCAGATATATGGCGCGTTAACACTTTCAAAAAGTTACCTAAAAATTGTACTAACAAAATTTGGAAAAAACCATATAAATATAATATAAAAGATTGTAAGTAAAAAGTCAGAAAGTTTCCGAGTCAACTTTTATGCCACATCTATGCAATTGAAATAATAAAATGTAAACTGAGCGTTTGCTTCATACGAGGGTAATGGAAGGTTAATAATAAACAAACATGAGAAATTCTTATATTGAAACAAAACAACAAATTCCTGATATATAACACATAAGGAATTTGAAATAAGATACAAAAAATAAAAAATAGAATTTAACACTATATTTTGACTAATTTTTAGCATTAAATATAATTGATTCTTGTATCATGTCGATCTTAAAAATAATTTGCCACAAAATGCAGAACGAAATAATAAAATACATAAATTAAAGATTAAGAAGAAATCGTGTACAGTTATATTAATTATATATATTATAATTTTCTTTCACAATCGTTCCGGTATCTAATCATTTCACTGTCACAACACTAATTACAGAAACAAAAAGATCTTAAAAGTTTTAAACTAATTTTAAAGAGATCTGTAAAAATAAATTATAATACATAATTTCATATAATTTCTTTTCAATTTTTTATTTATAAAGTAATATGCTTCAAGTAGTATGCTTAACGTAACAAAAACAGATTATTTTTCTACCATTTGGATCTTAGAATACATCTTGGAAAGGAAAATGGGCTTTGTCTGGTTCAATAAGATCAGCGAGAAAGCAGGCGGTACCGGCAATGCCTTCATAAAGCGAGTATGGCGAGTCAGGAGTGCGTGCATCAGTTTTAAACTGTGGTGAATTAATAAAATCTGCAAATTTAGCGGCACGATAAAGGTAACGCTCATCGCCGGTGAGCCTGTATAGAAGGAGAAAGACATAGCCATTGCCCGCTACGCCATGACAAATCCCAGGCCCTTTACGTAGAAGGCCTTTGCGCCAAACAAGATCGCCAGCGCGTTTGCACGAATCCAGATAACGCTGATCTTTCCAGCGCAAATACGCTGCCGCCATCATGTAAATAACACCAGGAGCACCGTGACACCAATGTATCAACTCATCGTCACTGTCTCTAAGGCTTCGTCCAGAACGATCTATTTCATCCATGGAGCATGGAAAATTGCCGGTCGTTGTTTGTAAGTTTAGCAAGGTAATCTACGCAAGTTCGTACTGTTTTGTCAATATCTGCGTCACTATCAAGGAATGACGGTACCTGAACGCAAGAAATATAATTCACTAATATACATATACATACATATAAACAATCGTCACGTTAATTATAAATATATAATTTGATAATATTATGAGACGAAATTAATGAGATTTAAAAAAGAGAGGGGTGGAAGGAGAAAAGAGAAATGGTGGAAAGATAATAAGTTGGAAAAGCTGAAGAAAAGTAAGTATTTAAGTTACAGATTTAAATGGAATGGAAGGCTGGAGGCGCACGCGAGATCTCTCTCTCTCTCTCTCTCTCTCTCTCTCTCTCTCTAAACTGCAGAGGCTTATCAATTGTACGATTCGGTTTATCTTTAATCTGAGTCGAGACGAACATATCACTTCTTACCGTCACCGATTAGGGTGGCTGTCTGTTAGAAATCGACGTCTCTATTTCCTTGGCATCGAAATGTTTAAGATATATTATGGTATGTCTCCTAGCTACCTCTCGGAGATCTTTGTCAGAGCTGATCTCTCAATTAGACGATCGTCACGGCTGGCACTGCCTCGTACTTTCCAAATTCCCATTCACAGAACCGAGACTTACCACCAGTCCTTTCACCTAGCGGGTATTTACTTATGGAATTCGCTTCCTACTGAGGTAGTGTCATCTTCGTCTCTAAATGAATTTAAGCAAAAGCTCAATGGCTATCTATTTACACTTGAGCTTGGTTCTGGTTGAGGTTCTACCTTGGGGCTATCTAATGTTTATCTACGATGTAGCGTTAGTGCGTGATAGGTGTAAGTATATTTAGTCTAAGCTTTTCTAGTCTCTGTACATAAATCGTTGCTACTTCAACGTCCTAACTAGTTTTAAGTATCAATGTTATTTCTGCGATTTTTTTCTTTTGTTGTTGGGAGAGAGCACGACTGAATTCTGTTGATTTTTATTTCTTCAGTATTATTTCAGTTATTTATACTGTCAACGAAATTTTGTTCTGAAGCGTTTGCTGAAGTGAAATAATATTATTACTTTTTGCAATTTAGTCATTACTATCTTCATTGTTTCCGCTTTTGCTCACTGCTTTATCATAATTATCTCATCTGTTCTATATCTTTTTAGTTCTTACTTATTCAAATTTTTTGTTTTTATTTTACTTTATGTATATCCTTGTATTTTTCATCATTTGCCTAAAGTCTTGACTATGGCATAATAAACAAACTCAAACTCAAACTCTCTCTCTCTCTCTCTTTCTCTCTCTCTCTCTCTCTCTCTCTCTCTCTCTCTCTCTCTCTCTCTCTCTCTCGGGTCGAAGTTATTGCCTCTTCTGCGGGAGCTGACATTAACTCTCCGGAATATCTAATTATCGCAATCCGCTTACCTAACAATGCGTCAGTATTATTTGCGTCAGTGTACAGAAGACCTAAGGGTCTCCTTTTACATGAATTCGTTGAAACACTTATGAGTGTTTCACATCTTTATAAAAACATAATCATAGGTGGAGACCTTAACTGCGACCTTCTTTCGACTAATTTTGAAGCGAATTATCTACGAGAGCTTATGTCAGGCTTATCATTGCATATTGTGCGCTCTGACGCTACACATCATACAGCTACTTCCGACTCGTGGCTGGATATTTTTGCGGTGGACGACGGCGATAAGGTCCTGACGTTTGTTAAATCGGAGTGCCCGTTTATAGCGGGTCACGATCTTATCGAATTGTCGCTGTCACTTGGTGTGAACGTGGCGATTGAGCGTAACATTCGAAGGCGTAGTTACAGAACCATTGATGCTGGTGAGTTTCGAGATCATCTTCAGTCCATCATGGAGAGTACTGATTCTCTTGCGTACATTCGGGCAATCACTGATGGTAGTTGTGTCGGACTTGATGACCAGCCCAGCAAACGAAAAAGGATTAAAAGATATTAAAATTTTTTAATACCTTTGAATCCCTTTTTTGGCAGAATTAGATGAAATTAGATGGGATTTGAAATAAGATGGTCCAATCCCATGGAATCCAAAAAAGAAATTTTCAATTCCATCCAATCCTATGGAATCCGTAAAGGTTATGGAATTGCATTGTGTTTAATTTTATATAATTGTCACGGATTAAGTGGATTTTGCGATTTGAACTTTTTAATATCCCTCACCGACATAACTTTCCGAATCTCGCGGACATTTTTTGTTGGCGGAATCCGCACGTACGCATACATGTTAGGTCTTAATAAATTTCTACTTTTTTAAAAATTAACTAAAAATCATGAACTCACGTACCGTGAAAAGCTCATTGCATTGTTTAAGTCTGACCGATTTCCTCGTGTTCGGTAGAAACGGCACTGTTTGCCACTTTCTGCCACTGTGGCAGAAACCGAACACGAGAAATTGGTCAGACTTAAACGACGCGAGAATCGATTAATGCTGTGCAGGCAAGAGAACCGAACGCGAATACACAGCTCAAGAAATGATATAAGGACTAAGAATGTCGAAGGTACCGATACACGCGAAAGCAGAGAAAATCACATTCGCCGGACACTGAGAATCAACATAACGATAATATTGCCTACCGGCTACTGTCTATTGTCGCAAGCGTGCGCCCAATTATTGACTACTACGTCACGCGCAGCCGGGACGCACGTGTTCATATCGGAAACGAAAGCCTTATGCTGGGCAGGGTCCGTACTCTCCCCCTACTATCTCGTCGTATGGTGTTTCAGCGCCTCTACTAGTTTACGCCCGTGAGTTGGAACTACGTAGCCAAAATGGTAGCCAAATTTGTTCTGTTGTAAATATCGCCGGAATTCAATGGAATTCGATATATACATATTTATTTCCAAATTTGGGATTCAATGGTATTTATTTCATTGTCGGAATAGTCGGAATTCAATGGAGTTCAACACGGACACTTTTCAATACCTATCCTGGCATTCAATGGTATTCATTTTATTGTCAGAATAGACGGAATTCAATGAAATTCAATACGGAAATTTTTAATTCCTAGTTTGGCATTCAATGGTATTCATTTCAATAACGGAATCAATGGCATTCAATGGAATTCATCACGAAACTTTCCAATCCCTAACCTGGCATTTAGTGGTATAATATTTTTGTGTCGGAATTGGATGAGATTCAAAAAAGACAAATTTTTTCCAAAATAAGGAATTCCATGATATTGAAACTATTTCAATCCTTTTTTTGGACAGAATGGAATTCGGAAAGTCCTTAATTGAATTCCTGGCAATCCCGTTTGAATTCTTTTCAATCTTTTATCGTTTGCTGGGAGACTAATGTTCCTGGAGTTTATGGACTTTGTGCGGTGTTGTCTGACACTTTACTTAGTTCGCTAGATGTGTTTGCTCCTGAGCGTGTATTTGCTATCAAGGAGCCCCCTGCGCAGTGGCTTACGGTCGAATTTAAAACCCAACTTCGTACTCGGAATAAGCTATATAAGCAAGCAAAACGTTCCAACAGTTTACTTGGCTATGCCTCCTACAGACTTTTTCGTAACCGGCTTAATATCGATATAAGGCGTGCCAAGAGTGAGTTTCAATACAATTCTCTCAAAAACATCATGGATCCTGCTAAACTTTGGAGATAACTCGCTCGGTTGGGTCTTGTAAAATCATACTTGACCTCTCCTCTACGCTTTTTTATGCCTGATCAATTAAATTCATTTTATGTTTCGGTTTCTAACGCTCAGTTGCCTTGCTTATATGCTGACTTCATTTCCGTCATTGCTAGGGTTACTTGTTCATCTCAACGCCCAGAATTTGTTTTCTCTGCCATAACACCGTGCATGATTTTTAAACTCATTTCTGGAGGACCGCTTCATTCGTATGCGTCGGGTACTGATGGAATTCCGCTTTATATTTTGCGTATTGCATGGCCTACGATTTCATCTTTTCTTACTGCTTTATTCAACCACTCATTGGAGACTTCTTCATTTCCGTCTCAGTGGAAGCGGGCGCTCATCCGCCTTCTTTCGAAAATTCGCATTCCATCATCCCCGTCGGATACGAGACCAATTGCCAATCTGCCTGAACTTTCTAAAATTCTCGAGAGGATTGTTGCCTCACAAATCACTGACTACTTGATTGAGCATAATCTCTTAAACCCGAGACAGTCTGCGTATCGACCGTGTCATAATACTCAGTCAGCACTACTACGTATTTGTGACGATATCAAAGAGGGGATTGACAACAGACTTGGCACAATCATGATCCTCTTTGATTTCAGTAAAGCATTCGATACTGTTCCACATCTTCGTCTACTCTTGAAGCTTAAAAAAATCGGTTTCTCTGATGCCGTTCTTACATGGATTTTCTCATACTTGACTGGTCGCTCTCAGGCTGTGGTTGATGACAGTGGTAAACTTTCTGATTGGTTGTCTACATCATCCGGCGTCCCTCAGGGCTCCGTGCTTGGCCCGCTCTTATTCTCCCTCTTTATCAATGACATTGGTGGAATCTTGCTGCATGCATTTCATATGATGTTTGCTGATGACATTCAGATTTATCTATCATGCTCACCGGCTGACATTCTTCGTGGATTGGAGTTGATTTCTAGAGATGCAAACGCTATTTTCGACTACGCTGAGTCTAATGGTCTCAAATTAAATCCTGCCAAATCAAAGGTGCTCATTTTTGGTAGTCAAGCTTATGTTAGGCAAATTGATTTTAGTCTTCTACCGCCTATTATTGTAAACCATATACCTCTTTCTTTTGTGAGTGAAGTGAGGAATTTGGGTGTCGTTTTCACGTCTACTCTTTCTTGGAGGAAACACATTTTGCATGTCGCGCAAAAAGTCCATTATGCGCTGTACAAACTTAAATTCAATAAAAATTCTCTTTCAACTGAACTTAGAATCAAATTAGTTACAGCATTAATTATACCGCACATCGACTATTGCTGTCTTGTCTATCATGGCTTGAGCAATGAGTTAAATACTAAATTGCAGAGACTTGCAAATTGCTGTATTCGCTTCATTTTTAATCTTAGACGTGACGATCATATTACGCCTTACAGACGACGTCTGGGCTGGCTCTCAGTTGAAAATAGAAGGCTTTATTTTCTTGGTTGTCAGATGTATCGCATCCTGTTCTTACAGTCTCCATCTTACTTGAGTGAGCTTTTCACTCTTCCTGACCCATCACTAAGGAGATCTGATCGTCTTGGCGCCTCATCACTTACTTTTCACATTCCGACTTGCAGAACTGCCATGTATATGCACTCCTTTCGTCTCTCTTTAATTCGGTTTTGGCATTCTCTTCCTACTAACATTACATCTGAATCTTCTTTTGCATCTTTCAAAAACCTTCTCCATTTATTTTTGTTTGCTTCCGAATCTGGCTGACTCTCGGCCTTCCTTGTGATTACATGGTGCATTTCACATCATCTAGTCGGATATCCAGTTTTTGCATTATATATATATAAACCTAGTTTAAGTTGTATTATATTATATCTATTTTTAGATCTTAAGCATTACATTTTTATTCTTTTTTACTTGCTTGTATTGTACCTTTGCCCTTTAGCTTATGCTTGGGCATAATAAACCTAATCAATCAATCAATCAATCAATCAATCTCTCTCTCTCTCTCTCTCCCTCTCTCTCTCCCTCTCCCTCTCCCTCTCCCTCTCCCTCTATATTTTGTAATATAATTTTATGCTCTTCCTATTCGGGGTGGAACATAAGTTGCACTCACAAAGGACATCATCTTATGTGTCTTTTGAAAACAAGCAACATTTATTTCAAAACTGGTTTTCGAATATACGTTGTTTGCGAGATATTTTATCAAACGTTCTTTTATCATTTAAAATAGACCATTTTGTACAAGTAGTCTAAACAATATTGAGCTGTTTCTTAGCACAAATTATCGTCTTTTGGGTTCCTAAATCAGACCCCAAAAAATGAAAGAATTACTTCGGCGTATTTGGTAAAGGTTGCTTGTCAGTGTAATTTTTTGCACCAGTTTTGTCAGTACAACATTAAACATTGAAAATATGTGAACTGATTTTCATAATGGAATAATAAAACTGCACTCAGTGTGCACCAGTGTTGCACTAGTTTTCCCAGTAGAATACGCTATTGAAGAAGAAAGCAAAAGATGAGAGAATAATTAGGATAGTCAAATTCAAGCTAAATAATAAAATCAGAAGAAGTAGATATAAGGAAAGAGATGAGAGAAGGAAATGCAGATTGTGTGGATGGAAGGATTATGGGAACACGTAATAAAAGTTTATGTGGGAAAAAAAGAATAAGAGAAATATTTGAGATATCAAAGGATGAGAGTGGAGAGTAATTATAAGAATTGTATGCAGCGAAGGAAGACGCACGCGTGAGAGAGAGAAGAGTGAGGAGGAAAGAGGGAGAGAGAGAGAGAGAAAAGGTGAGAGAGGGAAAGAGAGGAAGAGGGAGGAAAGGAAATAAGGAAAAAAAGGAAGAAGGAGGGGAGAGAAAGAAGGGGAGAGATGGGGTGATGGGAGAGGGATAGAAAGGGTGGAAAGAATAAAAGGAAAGAGGTGAGAAGGAGAAAGAGAGGAAGAAAAAAGAAAGGAAGGGAAAGGGATAGATGAAGGGATGAAGGGGGGAAGGCAAGGGGGAGGGAGGAAGGAAGATGGGAAAAGGAAAAAAAGGGAAAGAAGGGAGGAAGAGAGATGGAGAGGGGGAGGTTGGGAGGGAGGAAAAGGGAGGGAGGGAGGGCCGGAGGGAAAGGGAAAGAGGGGGATAGTAGAGATTCATGCTTTTTTAGTTACATTGAATTATTATGTCACAAACGAGAAATTATATAAACTTGTTTCTTGTCATATATTACCTGTATAAGAATTTGTAGGATTGCACATAGTCCATGAGCTGCGCCTAGATATTCTGTGCCGTAATATGCATACATCAGTGGACATGGGCTGTTATGCACTTGCACGTATGTCTTGCCCGAAACAATAATTGTTCGTGCGATTTCGTGCATTATATCAAATGATATGACGACTTTTTTCATCATGCGATTTAACCACAGCGCACCGTATAGATAGCCGGTACGACCTACAAAAAACTCGTCCGATCCACATTTCAAGAAGTTTACCTTTTTACAGCGCACTCCCGTTGCTATATAACGTTTTATCAACTCATTGGCAGTTTCATTATCCTCTCGAGCAGCCGCAAGAACTGCACCCATTGCCAAAATACCCCAATCGCCTGCAATATATATAATTAAATCAATAATTACTTTAAAATGCTCATTATTTTAGATCTTATTTTATGTATTTTAGCAAATACAAAAAACATTTAATAATAATATATGTTCGAGAATATTCTTGTTCTCGATTGAGCGAGAGCATTAACAGTCGCAGCGCGCGACGTAGCACGAGAAGCGTCAGTAGAACCGTGACTCATTATCGAGCCACTTGTATTTCCGCGAATTTATGATGAATAATGCGTTTCTGCGAACGCATAATAAGCCTGATTTGATATTTTTGGGAAAACAAATTGTAAAAAACCGGGCAGTGTTCAGAGCCCTTTGCTAGTTTAAAAGGTAGAGTTCTATGATTAAATCATCAAAACTGATGCACGATGCACAATTTTGTCAAGTGCGGTAAAGCTCGAAACGTCCAATGCATAAATTCTTAGAATGGGACTCAGAGGGGGGCCGCACTTACTATGCCAATCTTGCGGCAGTTGCGGCGCGGTGCCATTTGCGAATTATCAACATCGTCATCTGTGTGACGAAGCAGTGGTCAGTCAGTCAGTAGGTCAGCTAGTGTAATCCGAGAGTAACGTTATCGGAAGTGAGTAGACGTCGCACCTCCTGCGTTTCTGTTCCGTCTAATAAAATATGTTTATATCCAATCTGTATTTTTGATAGCTTAATAAAGTGTTGTGTTTCGGTAAGAATAGTGTCGCTAGCTCTCGCGCACTTGTCCATTCAGATCCAATTGCGCCCGCGCGAATAATATAACTGCAGAAATTCTTTATAGTATCTATAAAAAGTAATCTTAAATATTCAATGATATTACATATCTACAAAGTTGCCCATCTTAATATTATATATCTACAAAGTTGCCCATCTAAAAATAATGTTCTTATACAGTGTCCCATTTAAATAATGGAAATATCTGCATATCTCTTAAACTTCATGTCGTAGAAAAAACTATCTCACAATCAGATAAAAGTTTTAAGTTGCAAAGAAGAGGGCATGTATCTATAATAAAAAATATAATTACAATAAATAAATATTTAATACAAAAATATGGCACTGCTAAATATCGGAATATAATGTTACGTCCAAATCCCAAGATTTTTATAATTTTCTGGAAGTGAAAAGAATTGAGAGTTGAAAGGATGATACACAGTTACTTTGTCTCACAGACACACACTGTTAGGCGTGTGGCACGAGCCGAACACATTTTTCTAAGGCTCTTGATACGGGTCAACGTCCCTAAAAAACGCTATGATGCCTACCGTCAGCGGTATGATTGTTTCAGATTACGGAACTTATGCCCTATTACCTTGAATCGGACCCTGTGCGATTTCAAAGGGCAAAGAACTGAGAGCAAGGTCTTACTAGGAAAGAGCGCGAGGGCCGGGAAATGGATTTGAATGAAACCTTGTATTCCTATAATAGTCCTTCACTAATACTTATGAATATAGTGAAGGGCTAGCGCGCACTTCTCAACCGTTTTCGAGAAAAACGTTCTTGAAAAATAAACGACTCGTATACCAGTGTTCGCTAGCACAGATTTTAGACGAGGTAACGCATCAAAGCAGCTACGGCTAGAGTGCCATTAAGGAGAGTGGAGCGGATAGTGTTCCCCTCTCTGATTGGTTCCGTCATTTGTGACTCAACTTCCGCCGCTTCTGCGTCAGAACAGTATGCGGAGAGCCGTGGCGAAGGGAATAGCTCTCGTGCCGCACACACGCCTTAAAACATATGGGGCATTCCATGCCAAATCAACGAGGATTTTTCCCGACCATTTTTGATTTGGCGGTAAGGAAGATGTTAAAAAGTGGCCGTTTTTGCTCCCAGCCGGGAAGTAAAAATTAAAAATTGTATGTTTTTTAAATAGTTTTTAGGCTGCAGAATCACGTGGTGCAATTAGTTTTCCAAAAACATGAAGGAAACATATGTAAAAATGTGAAAGAAGTGAGTAAATTAGCCCGGATGTGCAATAAGAATAAGATACATAATGATCTTTTTTACGGAATATTCTAACCCTCGAAAACCATCAAATGTATGACATTTTGTTGTGATAGACTACGTTTACACGGCTTCTAACTTCGACTTAGTAACGCTGATGTTATAACTCCTACTTAAGATGAGTTGTGTTTACACGTTCAGGCTTATCTTACTCCCACCAAGCTGAAATAGCTTAACAACTTTCGAATGAAGTGAGTGAAGGATTTCTATTATTACCAATATAAAGGTACACTTAGATGAGAGCGTCGAGCGTCAAGCGTCAAACATGCACGCAGCACCCTTGCGCATATGTCTAAACGTGCAGATTTTAGCTTCTTGACGCCAATTCTAGTCTGTAGCCACTTTGCAAACAATGGAGAGTTAAGATGTTTAATTTTTACGGTTGGCATTATCGCCATCGTTACACTGTGGCCGTTTACACGTCCTTTTTACGTCGATGTAGCTCTAAGCCTCTTCACCAAATGACTTTGAGTTACTATACATCGATGTAATAACTTTGTCGTAAAAGAGCGTTTACACGGCATCTAACGTCAGCAGTTATAACATCGATGTTATAACTTTGGCGTAAATTGGGCCATGTAAACGTAGTCCTAGTCTAATCTTAGATTTTAAATAATAGAAAGGTTCACCTGAAGACACTGCAAGAGCTGTTTCATTACACGGCTGTAAAGTTGGCCCCATTTTTTCAAAATTCGAAAAAAATTATTAGAGTTCTGGATGCCCCAGCAAGAGTTCTAAAGCTCTCTATCAATTTTAGAAAAAGTTCCGTCGATTAAAGTGACGAAAACACTATTTTAAAAATGGGGAGGGGGGGCTAACTTCACGGCGCCCGCCATTTTTGAAAAAATCAATTTTTAACGGTGGATTCGGAAGTATTTTGATGAGTTCTAGAGTTCCCTATAGGTTTTAATAAGAGTTCTGTTCAAATAATCCCAAAAATCGATGATAATAAAACCTGTAATTTCAAAGTTGCGCTAATTTTCAAAAATCCGCAGTTCTTGTTGTACTCTTTGTCATGTACGTTGCAAAATTGCTGGTTTATACAGATCTTTATTACAACAATCAATTTATTTACAGATCAGGTACAGCGTCGAGCGCAATGCGCACACCGGTCGCACGTTCCGCGTTATTACTTGTCGAGTTAATGTAGTCAATAAATGTTAGTATAGCGATTGAACCTTCTTACAGATATCTTGGATATAATCCGCGTTACAAATATATAATCGGCGCGATACGGTAACTCGAAACGGAGCACTGCGGATGTATCGTTATTCGACGGTTGTTAGAGCGACACTGCCGCGACTTACCGCGGTCTGGAATTCTACAGTTTCGGTGATCTCCCACCTGTCACCGTGTTTACGCGCGATTTCACGTGATTCGGCCGCACTACCGAACTCTTAGAACATTGTCGAACATTCTCAATCATAATATCTAGAATAATCTATACAGTTCTGACGGGAGTTCTGGTAGCCCTCCGACGAGTTCTATCAATGTCTCTGAGGACACGAAGCGCTACGATCAATATTTAATGAGATACAGCCATCCAAAGTGCGCCCTTCGAAAAATTCATGTCCCGAGGGATAAATATTTTTGACGCAATTTTTTTATAATTTAAAATAAAAAAAATTGCGTCGGAAAATATGAAAAAATTCTCAAAAATCCTGTGTTATATATAAAAATGTTCAAGCAACAGCCTACAGTGGACTGACTTCTGCTTCTAATTTTTTAAAATGTTTTTTTTTTTCGAAAAAAGGTTGAAAAAAAATAGAAGCAAACGCCGGTCCACTCTGGGTCAAGGCTTAAAAATTTTGATATCTGTCACAGAATTTTTGAGAATTTTTTCAGATTTTTAAATTGTGGCCAACGATAAGTTTGTTTTAAAAAATTATAAGTAAATCAAATTTATTTAAAAAATTTTAAAAAAATTGAGTGCATTTTGAAACAATAACATCAAAAATCGCCGACCAAATCCGAGAGGTCGAGGATCAGACCCAGGTCGATTTGGTATGGAATGCCCCTATATGCTAAGCAAAAACAGTATCGCTTTTCCATATTTTACAATGTAAATATTGTAATTTTAGCTTTATATACAAATTGATTTCCAGAGGTAATTTACTCCAAAAAAAAGTTAAACAATCGGTAAAATAAATTTAAATTGTGACAGTTACATTAAAAACTTTCGAGCTGTTTTTCTCAGTTTTACGTTTTTACAGACATTTTTACTGCACTCTTCCTTAGCAGGGCAGTATGTAACTATTTCATGCAGTCGTTTAATCTTACCGTACCCATTTTAAATTCACTTTTTTATCTGTTATGCTTTGATTCAAAATTTAAAAATAATGCAGTGTGTAGGGTCGCGGTCAGAGTCATAGTTGCAACACTTTTTAAAAAATAAGTTTAGGAAAATAAGTTATAATTATAAGTTATAGTTTTTAAAAAATAGTTATAAGTTTAGTTTTTTAAGTGTTGCCACTACTCTGACCGCGACTGTAGAGGAAGGTGGGGCAAGACGAGGTATTTAAGGTTTAACCACATTAAACGACTACTAAATATAAAACATATCCATCTTTATCAACACAAATCCTTTCATTAAACCCTTCTTTACATATAAAGATGGTTAAAACTAACAAACATGTATGAATAATTAGTTTAGGAAGCAATATTTGAAAAAACGTCCTTTGTCCTGTCTTGCCCCATAGGTGGGGTAAGACGGGGTACCTCCATTTACCAGCCCTAAATATTTAATTTTAACATTGAAAAGTTAAAATAAGGAAATAAAATGTTTATTGCAAGTTAAGACAATCGATTACATTCCATATTTATTTATTTTTTACATAAAATGCAGACATGAACTAATTCACCTTTATCGGAATAATATCATGACAGTAGAGAGACTGGTCATCTTCAACAACTTGTCGCTGAGTCACACAAGAGGATGGTAGTAGTACCCCGCCATGCCCTACCCTGTCTTACCCCAAAGCAACTTTTCTTAAATTATGTCATAATAACGCAAAACTTGTGCATTAAAAATAAAAACCAACTGTTTTTTTAACTCAGAAAACCATGCCACAAGATAGTGTAAAAGGGAGTTCCAAATAATACTCATATTTCTAGTTGAAACAGCAAATATGAAGTTGCAATATTTTAACACAGTGAACAAACTGGACATCAAGTTATAAAAATGACAAAACAACGTATCGGAATAAAGTCAGCGATTGTCAAAACAAAGGCTGGTTTTCGCATAATCAAATTCCAAACAAATCCGATGGATAGCACTACGTGGTGAAAAAAAGCCCGGTATCCCGTCTTGCCTCGCTACCCCCTTGCCTTCCCCTACAACTGTTCATTGAGTGACTAATATAAGTAGTCGAAAGTGATTTCAGATTTGTTTTCAGCTGTAGATCCACTCAATACATTCTCGTAATCAACAATTCCGAACCTCTTTTACGTGTCGCACACCGATTTTTTTCATTTTTTGGGATTTTAATAGAAGATGCCAAAAAATAATTTTTTAATCCAAAAATAACTGCTTAATATTAACAATAGCGCTTATATACAGTGTCTTATTTTTTATGATGAAATAAAATACTTCGAAAATAACGTATTTCCTCAAAAAGTATTTCAAACAAAAGTTGCTTAATTTCGAAAGAAATGTATAATAATGACCGTTATTTGACCTCGGGCTTTTCGGAGGTTATATCAAAAAGTCAATTTTATTTTTTAAATAAATTATATAATTTTTTTATGTAAATTGATTTCCCTCGTTATTCTGCGTATAAAAGAATTATCGTAAAATGATCAACAAGTATAGTATTTTATGTGGCAAGTGTGGAAAACAACAAATTATGTCGTGCGTGAAGTTGCCGCATGAGTCGAAGGCTTATAGTGCATTCACACGAGTACGAGTGTGAATGCACTATAAGCTGAGGCTAATGCGGTAACCTCACGCGCGACGTAATTCGTTGTCCTCCGCACATGCCATATACAATATTTTTTGTAATACCTGTTGCAAAAGTTCGATTTAAGATTAAAAAATTAATTAAAATTAAATTCAAATAAGATGGTTTCGCACCTTTTGACAATTCATCAAAATATATCATTGACATTTTCCGAAAATGAGGTTGTATTTTTATATGCTCTCCATTCTATAAATTTTTCATAAATATTTGCAGAGTTGGGAAGTAACTCGTTACTTGTAACAAAGTTACAGTTATAGTTACTTTTTTTGGTAATTATGTAGTAATACGGACCAGCCCTCCGATAACCTTGACCTTGACATATTTTGTCAAGGTCACCCTCTTGAGTGACCTTCAGAAGGTTTTAGTCGGCGGTCGTTGTTTATTAAAAAGTTATAAACAAAAAAAGTTTGACAAATATAGCAGTTATTTTAAGTATTGAAAAGCATAAACGACCTTGACCTTGACATACGAGGTCTGTCCAATAAATACGCGAAACTGCTTTGCTCGGGTGGCCTTAAGTTGAAATTCGCGCGAGAGCACTGGCTACTTTGTTGCCGGGTGAGCCACTGAAGCGTCAGTAATCACCAAACCGTCGAGGCAAGCGTACCGCTCGAACCGGGAATTTTTTTGTGGCGTGTGTTTTATGCTCTTGTCGACGATGGAGATTGACGAGAACAGATGGAACAACGAGTCAACATGAAATTTCTGGAGATAAGACCATAAACAGCCTTTAACATTTCATGAATTTCCCGAAAATTTTACCAAGTTTCACCAGAAATTTGATGTTGACTCGTTGTTCCATCTGTTCATCAATCTCCATCGTCGACAAGAGCATAAAACACACGCCACAAAAAAATTCCCGGTTCGAGCGGTACGCTTGCCTCGACGGTTTGGTGATTACTGACGCTTCAGTGCCTCACCCGGCAACAAAGTAGCCAGTGCTCTCGCGCGAATTTCAACTTAAGGCCACCCGAGCAAAGCAGTTCGCGTATTTATTGGACAGACCTCGTATGTTGTCAAGATCACCCTCTTGAGTAACCTTTAGAACGTTTTAGCCGGCGGTCATTGTTTATTAAAAAGTTATAAACAAAAAAAGTTTAGTGGGGAAAATTATTTAAAGCAGTGAATTGTTGGTATATTGAAAGGAAAGTTATTTAAAGCAGAGAATAGTTGGTATATTGAAAAGTATATGCACCATTTTATGTATTAAAAAACGTGAATACAAATATTCTCTACTTTAATCATGGCAAAAGCATGTTAAAGCTTTGTTAAAGGAAATAATAGTTGGTTATTGACAAAACCTATAGGTTAGTGACGCGCTTTACAAGTATGTGCTTTTTAAGTTAAAGCACATACAAAGCACATACTTGTAAAGCGCGTCACTGACCAATAGGTTAGTGGCTTGCTTTACAAGTGTGTGCTTTGTATGTGCTTTGTATGTGCTTCAACTTAGAGAGCACATACTTGTAAAGCGCGCCACTAACCTATAGGTTAGTGACGCGCTTTACAAGTGTGTGCTTTGTATGTGCTTCAACTTAGAAAGTTGTTTATAACTTTTTAATAAACAAAAAAAAATTTGGTGGGGAAAATTATTTAAAGCAGTGAATTGTTGGTATATTGAAAGGAAAGTTACCAATCTCTGCTTTAAATAACTTTTCTTTCAATATACCAACAATTCACTGCTTTAAATAATTTTCCCACCAAGCAATCTATTTTTGTTTATAACTTTTTTATAAACAATGACCGCCAGCTAAAACCTTCTGAAGGTTACTCAGGAGGGGGACCTTGACAACATATGTCAAGGTCAAGGTCGTTTATGCCTTTCAATACTCAAAATAACTGCTATATTTGTCAAACTTTTTTTGTTTATAACTTTTTAATAAACAACGACCGCCGACTAAAACCTTCTGAAGGTCACTCAAGAGGGTGACCTTGACAACATATGTCAAGGTCAAGGTCATCGGAGGGTGGTCCGTATTACTACATAATTACCCTTTTTTTTGTAACTATAACTTAACTTCGTTCCTTTTTCTCCATCTGTAACTTTAACTTAACTTAGTTACATTTTTTTGGTAACTAGTAACTAATTTAACAGTTACTTTAATAGTTACTTTATATTTTTAAATATTTATATAAAACTTAACGTTCTGGCCTGCGTTCCAAAATTCGTAAACTCTATGATCAAATAAGTCTTACATTGGTGACAGTCGGTAACGTTTTTTTTAGACCAATGTTGAGAAGATAATATTTGCGGTGTTTATATGTGTTACTTGGTTTGCTGGCTTGTATATAAATACCGCGGATATTATCCTTTCGACACAATAGTACAAAAAGAAATTACAACTGTTATCATTATCAATCCTACGACTAAATAAGTTACATATTTACTATCCTTTAATATTAATTACATTAGTCAAGACATTGATTTTTTATTTCTCATTGCGTTTTTATTCAGCTCTTTATACAAATATAAGTATTTTTTTCTAGAATAATGATAATTTCCTATATCTTTATCTTTTATTTTAATAAATGGAATTCAACTTTTGATTGTATGCTGCAATTAGTAACACTTTTGAAAAGTGATTCTGAAAAAATTAATAAATGTCTGGATCATTGCAGTTTGCAAAGACTAACAGAAAACGAAATTAAATTCATGGATAAATATTGTCACACACACACACACACACACACACACACACACACAGGTACGCCTCTAGACAGATTGTAACATGTATAAATTTAGTGAATTTGAATATATCTCTCATTTTCTTTGTTTGGATTAATGATTAATAAGTAATGAAACCTTTGGCACAAGCCTTAGATATATTACAAGGTGAGTCAGGGATGTATATGAACTATATCTTACCAGTTTTGAAAACCTTACAAAAAAAGTTAGAAAAACTTAACAACAGTGGACTTACGCATTGCCAGCCTCTAATCATAGCTATTCAACAAGGCTTAAATAAAAGGTAATTTGTTAATTTAATTAATATGTTTATTTTTAATTTTTTAATAAAAAAATATTTTTAATTTATTTTAAATATATAATTTTAGATTTTCCACATTATTTAAAAAAAAAAGAGTTAATTATCGCAAGTTGTTTGCACCCAAAATTTAAGTTGAATTGGATAAATGGAGAAGAAACTTGTTAAAAGTTATTTAGAAGACTTATTAGGAATTCGTTCTATTGAGAGTTCCTCAAATCATAGTGAAAATCTCGATCACGATGACTTTTTTGCTTTTAATCAACAAATAGAAGTCAAGTCCGCACAAGAAGAATTGTATTAATTCTTAAAATCGAATAATTGCAACGTTAACATGTTAAATGACTACACCACAATTAAAAAATCTTTATCAAATATAACACGGCACTTCCGAGTAGTGCATCCGTTTCACGAATGTTCAGCGTCGGTGGTTCTGTAATAACGCCACAAAGAGGATATCTTCACGATGATATAATTGAATAACAAATTCTTTTAAAAATTAATAAAACTTTTTATTAATTTTTAAAAAATGTAATTATATTATGTTTTACCTATATTTAAACTTAAACATTATATTAAAAGATTAAAACATATCGAAACATTATATTATATATTGTAAGGTAACATAATTAAGTATGTTAGTATGTAGTACATAATAAATTAAGTAAAAAGTTTGAAATACAGTGTTGCGCGATGCTTTGGTATCGGAGATATACAGAGCCCGCGGTGACTGTAGGTGGGACTCTGGGGTTCGCGAATGGGTACTGCGGATTTACGAACGCTCTCTCTGTAAAGGCCATCACACACAAAATGCATAGCGTCCCATAAGCATAGCATAAGACCGCTGGACCAATGAGCATCCAGCATAAAGTCGCCATATTAATTTACATAAGATGCACATTGGTCCAGCGGTCGGTAATTCTTCAGTTTACACCCCTCACCTCCGATTTTGATGAACTTAGGCTCAATCGACGCGTTTTTGCTCAAAACGACCGAATCTGGCAGAAAAAAGTGTCGCTCTGCCCCGCGAAGCGAGATATTAGCAGTTAAAGTTGACGACTATCAGGTTATGAAACCTGTCATACCGACGAGATATAGCGACTGGTAGCGACATAAACATGCCCCCCGGGGGCATATGCGCATGGTCTGTGGCCACATGCGCATGCTCAGTGGCCGCACGCGCATGTAAAAGTGCGCGAATTTTAAACGTATGTATATTTATAATATATTACTTGAATTTTAATGATAAATAAATATAAGTATGTATTAAATCTTCGCCTTACTAAAGTGATGAGTCTATAATATACTAAAAATAGATACAGAAAAGATTAGCAAGACCCCTACGCAAGGTAGGGTGTTGTCCCTCTCTTCACAATTACCCTGTTTGCCAACGCCTGTTTTACGACAGTTTTTTGTACCAAAGTAAGTCTTGTTTTCGTAATAGATGTTGCTTTTGCAATAGAAAAGTGCTATATCAAAGTGGGGGGCTCCGCCCCCCCGAACCCCCCTGGCCGGGGGCTTCGCCCCCTGGACCCCCCGTTGGGAGCTTCGCCTAGACCTCGCTTTACAACTTAACATGTAGTACGTGTAAGCGAAACTCCCAACGGGGGGTCCAGGGGGGCGAAGCCCCCCGGCGGGGGCAGGGGGGCGGAGCCCCCCGAAAGGGGGTCCAGGGGGCGAAGCCCCCGGCCAGGGGGGTTCGGGGGGGCGGAGCCCCCCCGGCTTTGATATAGCACTTTTCTATTGCAAAAGCAACATCTATTACGAAAACAAGACTTACTTTGGTACAAAAAACTGTCGTAAAACAGGCGTTGGCAAACAGGGTAATTGTGGAGAGAGGGACAACACCCTACCTTGCGTAGGGGTCTTGCTAATCTTTTCTGTATCTATTTTTAGTATATTATAGACTCATCACTTTAGTAAGGCGAAGATTTAATACATACTTATATTTATTTATCATTAAAATTCAAGTAATATATTATTCAAAGCCAAGTGATGCATTATAAGTACATAATATTTTTCAAATAAATTTAGCGCGACAATTTTATTGCTATTAGACACGAAATTGCACGCCACGCAAGGATGTTAGGTGATAGAATTTAAATAACATATTGTCAGGAAAAGTTAGTCAAACTCTAACAAGCCCAACATTGTTGCGTGGCGTCAAGCGTGCGATTGCGTGTCGCGTGTCTGACAATAACATTGTTGTGCTTCATTTGTTGAAGTTCGCTAATTTCAAAATTCGTGCATTCAACATGTGTGTGGCTACGGAGCATGCGCATGTGACCACAGAGCATGCGCATATGCCCTCGCGGGGCATGTTTATGTCGCTACCAGTCGCTACATCTCGTCGGTATGACAGGAATCATAACCTGAGAGTCGTCAACTTTAACGTTTAATATCTCGCTTCGCGGGGCAGAGCGACACTTTTTTCTGCCAGATTCGGTCGTTTTGAGCAAAAACGCGTCGATTAAGCCTAAGTTCATCAAAATCGGAGGTGAGGGGTGTAAACTGAAGAATTACCCAGCGGTCTTAAGCCCCTTGCACAATGCTAGGCAACAGGCAATAGGAACAGAGGCCAAATTCTGTACACGATACCGACAACTATCGGTGTCGTTGCGCAGCTTTTATACAATATGAAAAACCTGCGCAACGACACTGATAGTTGTCGGTATCGTGAACAGAATTTAGGCCCAGGGAACAGAAACCAGAAACCTTGTATTTATGCAGAATAGACGATGACACAGGCAATAGACACAGAATTTCCGTCACGTTGGAAATTCTGTGCCTATTGCCTGTTGCCAACCAATCATATCGTTCGAATTTTTTATAGTAGGAGAGCCGGCTGCACAAAACCCTCCCTCATCGAACCTCCGGCTGAATTTTATTCGAATCGATAGCTTTTTTAGTGGTTAACCCTGTGTCGGGTTTTATATGCCCTGAAACTTGACCAAAGTGTTAAAAAAAAGGCCACTTCCGGTATGACTTTTTGAGATAAAACCCCCTTAAAGAACATCCGGCTGAAACTTGTGCCAATCGATTCAGGATGTCAAGCACTGATAAAAAAATATGCTGCCACCCCCCACCTTGACAGGAACCATGGCAGCAACCCTTAAACGTGACATATTTTCGTACCGTACCTCCCTCACAGAACATCCGATTTTTTTTTGTTTTAAAATGTAGCTCGAACATTCCTGAACATAAAAAAACAATGCTGCCATCGCTGGCCTTGACCAAAAATTTTTGTGCCACCCGTAAATCGCGCGACTTTTGGCTGCTAATTTGTAACGGGTCAATACTTAGCATTTCGCGAAATGCTAAGTAATAAGTTAAAATTGTGTTTGCGTAACTGAATATCGACAGAACTAGTGAGGACGAGGACTATACTGTCGATAGTTCCGACAGCGATAGCGATTTAAAAAATCCTCGTTATTTCTCTGTGAGAAATTTTGACCGTTATTTTTTTAGTTAAGCAACTTAGCATTTCGATTAGTGCCGAATAAGTTAAAATTGTGTTTGCGTAACTGAATATCGACCGAACTAATTAAAAAAATTGACTAGTATAACTGAAACATCTTTGACATAGATAAAATAGCTAATCGCGATTTTGAGTTACGCGGGGTTAACCATAAATCTCGCTTAAGAGAGAACTGTGACGTCATAGATGAGGACGGAACGTATCTCTAAGTCTGAATTACGTTTTTGCAAATGTCAGTTGTCGGTGGAAAGTTGAGTTAATCATCTTACAAATGCGATTACCTTAACTCATGTTCATAATCTACATAACTTGGTTAACCAAATTAAAATTAACATTATTGTATAACCCAAATTTGTATGTGTAAAATTTAAACATACCTATTTCTGAATTATGCTTAATCTGAAATCACAGTTACGAAATCCGTAATCGTGATTTACCTTCTCATTTTGTGTATTACCTTAACTCATATTCATAATCTGTATAACTCTGAATTGTGGTTGTTCGATAGCAGAAATATAAGTTTTAGAAGAGTTACAGTAAAATAGATCGTTAGCTCAGCGTTAGCGTACTAAGCTACCATTCCGGAATCTTATAGGTCCTTAGGTTCGAATCCCGTCAATGCGTGCGTATACAAAAATTGTAAACCAATGCGTAATTGTAAATAATAAAATAGAATATATGCAAAACCATGAATACAGATTAACTAAAAAAAAGAAAAAATAACAAATAAAAAAAATTTTTCTTTTTCGTTAAAATATTCTTAAAATGAATTCAGCCGTAACTCAAATTTTTGCTTACATTACCTGATTCCTTAAGTCAATTTTTAGGTTTTTAACTGATATTATTCCTCTGACGTCATCATTTTGATGACGTATTTCTAGTCCAAATACGAAGTTACGTAAAATTAGAGTTACGAGCAATCCAAATAATTTGATTACTAGTCTTGGGCCCCAAAATGGGTTGCTTAAGGTGGTTCATGCAGTACTTGCAAGTCAAATAGGCAACTATTTTTATTAGTGATAAATAAGTGTGATTTTTGTCCGTAAAAATCAGCATATAATTAGAATTATTATTTATGACATCTTTAATGTTATACGACCTCTACGTAATTAAAATATTGAGACAAAAGTCACTTCTTTTATTAGAGTTGTGAGCACGGTCGGTATACACGACCAGTCAGCAGCACGCGTGGTAAGCAGTCTTCGTCGCCGCGATCTAAATAACCTTTACGTACAAGTGTCAAATATGAGCGAGCAGCCTCGACGTAACACCCACAGAAAAGATTTCTGGATACAATGCTATTACCCTTCAATCTAGAATAAAATAGGATCTATATAGTACCAATCATATTTAGTGTTGCAGAGAGAATATTTTAATCTTAAATAGAAAATTCTTAAATCTAGAATAAAATATTCTTGATGCAATTCCTTTATAAAGATTCGAGATACGATAGAAAATTCTTAAATCTAGAATAAAATAATCTTGATGCTATCCGTTTATAAAGATTTGAAGTACAATAGAAGATTCTTAAATCTAGAATAAAATAATCTTTGGGTTACTTCTTTAATTTTCTCAAATGGATACAAATAGAAATTTGTGGCAATCTCATAATATTCTTGATTTAACAATATACCTATCTGAAAGAAATCTTATTTTATTCTTGCGAGAAAAAAATTTGTAGATTGTCAGGAATCATGTGTTATTCTTTCAAGATTTTTTTGGGGATAGAATAAAGTGAAGGTTTTTTATGAACGAAAACATAGATATTTTTTGGTTACGTTTTATTATAATCATGTACAAGTAAACAATGTTTAATTACAATCTATAAATCATAAAAACAATCAATAATCTGCATAAAAAACGTATTAGTATGTTATAGAGAAATCAATAAAGATTAAAATGGAACGGAACCAATTGTTGACCATTTGCAGTAATTCTGATGTTGGTTGCTGTATGGATAGCTAAATCTTCAAATTTTAAATAATGCCATTGATCAGTGAAATTAATTTCATAAGCATGGAAATGAGTATTAAAACTTATTGTGGTAAGTTCTTTAAGTAAAAAATGAACAATATTATCTCCGGATACAGATATTGTATGAATATAACCAAACTGAGGATCTTTACTTCTTTCCCACTTTACAACAACCAACATGCCATTCTCATAAAATAAGAGTTATTAATTTTAATCCATTTTACAATATTCCATTTTGCAACAGTTATATCTTCAGGTAATATATGACGAAAACTAGAAAATTCTTTCACTTTAGTTATAGAGACAGCCTGAACAGATGAAAATGATATTTTTAAAGATAAACCTCTCCCAGCTAGTAATCGACAGCAAAATTTAAGTTGGTGCCTTTTAGCAATAGAATAGGGTAAATTGATTCTGTTAGCGGACGAATGGGCAATTTGTTTACATTCTTTATGTTTAGCTTCCATTCTAATACATGATAGTGGCTCAAGAGGACCTATTTCAGGAATAATGTCTGGATAATAAATATTTATATGCATCTTAAGCGTTAGATTTTTATCAAACAAGTCCAAATAGAGTGAATGATGTTGTTTAAGAAGATTTTTTAATAATGGAAGTACTGTAATAGATATAAAAGGTGCAGTTAAAATATCAATAATCTGACGAGCAGTTTGATATAATTTCCAAATATCAGCGTCATTGTCAGAAATTAAATGGCCAATCATTATGCCAAAATAACGAGTAAAACAACGCATTTCACTAGCTGAGAAGGCCAATCTAATTCGTTGATTATTATCTTTAGTTATGAGAGGAGGTTTATTATGCTGTTCAGAGAAGGACCATAATAAAAGCCTTGAATTAAATTATTTAAAGTATCTAAGTCAAATCTTTTTTTTTTGTATCAAAGTATTAATTATACAAATCATTGTTTGTTTCCACACTCCCTCATCCAAATCGTGCATAATATCTACGTGAACATTTTCAACAACATGGAAGCTTTTTAATTCATTGAAAATACACTCAGATTTAATACCAGTATCACTACTATTATTAATCATTAAATCAGCATTATAATTTATAATATTTCGACGCATTGATGGATTTGATATAGTTTGCTTTTGCATAACTTTCTTATGCTCTTTGCATATGCGACAATAATAATTTGCTGAAAAACTTTCTACATAACCCAAAATACTGTTAGCACCTAAATTATCTCCTGTAAAAAGACACATTGCAAAATAAACCTGAGTAATCCCATCTTCTGTTACAACAGTTATGCCAATATCTTCTAAATATTTCAATTCATTTAAAACTTTACGAAAAATATTTGCATTTCCAAAGACTTTATCAGATGAATGAAAAAGATTTACAAGGAATATATTTTCAAGCGACGACTGAAATTCTGGTGGAAGACAGGCAATTCTGCAATAAGTAGCTCCCAGTTTATGCACACCAGTGTGACTTCCTAATTCTTTATTTGTTTCATAATCATCAAAATAGCAGATTAAAGGTAACACTACTTTGCCAACAAATTTTGGAGCAATATTTTCTTTCCAAAGCTTACCTTGAATAATATTGCAAAGCGAATCTGAACTATTTTCAAGTGTTTTCATATAATCCAAAATTGTTTTTAAGACATTTGGTAATTTAAGAAACCCTTTTAATACTGAACGAAGAGGAATAAACTGTCCATTAACAAGAGTTAGTACTATTGCAACTTCTCTACCAGAATTTTTTTCTTCTAGAGTGGTTCCAATTACATATGTTTCAGGCTTAATAAAAGACCCACAAGATTCAAACTGTTTCATACGTAAATAGTGATTTTCAAATCCATTGAACATATTTTGACACAAATCAAACATCCTTGCTACTTCATTCATCTCATAAAGAGAAATTTCTTTTTGCATTCTAGCTTTATCCAATAATAGAAAAACATGTCTTTTTAAAGTCATTAAAATCCTGCTCCTAAAAGAGTTTTATGACAATCAATAATTGTTTGAACATTGTCTTCAGACAATGAAAAGCTATCATACAATGAGGCAACATAGGTGATAACAGCATTTGTTAAAGCTTGATGAAAATCGATACTGTTGTCGATTTCAGAAAGTTCAATATTAGAATCAGAAATATCCTTATTTTTTTCATAGTTGAATGCATCTACTGGATTTTTATTATCATTTGAATCTTTATTATCATTTGAATGTAAAATGTGAGAGGAAGTACACTCAAGTTGTATATTAGAACTTTTTAATTCATGGCTTCTAACATGCTTGCTATAAGCTGATAACTTATTAAAAACTCGTATACAATCACACCAACAACATACTAATCTTTTCTGAGCTATTTCATTTGAATGAAAAAAACGTACATGACCAAGAACAGCATCTGCTGTATTATAATCTTTGTTACAAACAAAGCACTTAAACATATTTATTTTAATAAGTATATAATATAAAAATACTAATATTTTTTTAACGTAGACAAATTTTATATAATATATTAAATTAAAAATAAAAATGTCAATATAAAACATTTCTTTTATGTTAATATCAACATAAAATGTTTTACTGTACTAAAAATTTATATTGAATATTTTTTCGATAGAAAAGTAATATTACAAAAAAAAAAGTAAATATATCAAAATTTAATATAGTAAAGAAAAGATCGAAAATAAGCAGCAAATCAAAAATCAATATCCATAAATAATCTTTTCTTATAAGAATATAATAAAAATTAGACTATTATTTGATTTAAACGACCAATGAGTGTAGTTACATTTGTAACTGAGCGTTCGCCTAACAAGTAAATGTCATACAGAGCTCTCTGAATAAATAACCATAAATGATATGCTTGAACTTGATATTCAGCATCAAGAGCAAAAAATGATTTAAAACATACGTCAACAGCTTGTAAAACACTTCCTACTTTCCACAGAGTGTTGTTGACGCAGACATACGCAGCAGTAATCGAATATTCCACATTTCCGACAACAATTATATAAGGCTGGACAGTAGCACTGATAGAGGCATAATATTCAGTCCGTTTTTTCATAGCATTCAATACATCACCGCCAATCTAATGATAACCAAAAATTATTAACCTTCAGAAATAACAGAAACAAAATAATAAGATAATTTAAAAAAAATTTTTTTATATATACTTACAGCTACTGTCTGAATAAATGCTTCTCTTGCCTCTTTTGACGTAGAACTACGTCTTTGTCGACAGTAAGTAGGGGGTAAGCAGAGATGCAACGAATGCAACGAAAACATGCAACAAATGCAACGAAAACATGTCACACTTTGAACGTTTATATCTTCGAAACTAATAATCGTAGAGTAATGATTAATACGTCATTAGATAGCTTATATAGTCCCATTTTTTCTCGTAAGTCTCAAAAGTCTTAAAATGCTTCCTTAATAAAGAAGCCAAACAATTATAAGCAAATAATTATCAACGAATGCAACGAAAACATGTCACACTTTGAACGTTTATATCTTCGAAACTAATAATCGTAGAGTAATGATTAATACGTCATTAGATAGCTTATATAGTCCCATTTTTTCTCGTAAGTCTCAAAAGTCTTAAAATGCTTCCTTAATAAGGAAGCTAAACAATTATAAGCAAATAATTATGCTCAAGTCTCAACCACTTTCAATTTTGGCAATTTAATATTAATTATTAGCAACTTTTCTAATTCCATTATATTCTTCAATCTTTTCTACCTCTATTTCATATACAATGCTTTAAGATTTGGTTGATTAGACTCAGCTTTATTAGGCTTTTATGTATATACGTATTCCTCGCAAATTCTAACGTATGTAATTCAAGGAATAATGAACCAAATTTTAAAGAATTATATATGAAATAGGGGTAGAAAATACTGAAAATATAATAGAATTATAAAAAAACTGAAAAATATAATAGAATTACAAAAAAATTGCCAATATAATAAAAAATCAAATGGGCACAGTAACAATTACTGTGCCGCAATCAACAACGTAGAACTACGTCAACTGTCACTAATTAATGTTAAAGTATACAGCGAAGGACAGTTGACGTAGGGCTACGTTTTCGGCAAACTGGACAGACGTAGCCCTACGTCAACTGTCCTTCGCTGTATACTTTAACATTAATTAGTGACAGTTGACGTAGTTCTACGTTGTTGATTGCGGCACAGTAATTGTTACTGTGCCCATTTGATTTTTTTCCAACTTTAACTCTGCCTGTTGGCTTACATATAATAGATAAGATGTTTAATAAAATGTAATCTCTAACATCTGTGAAGAAAAAACAAGATAAAAAATTTATATTTAAAAAAGAAGTTTCTATATATACTATAATTTCTATGCTACAAATCATACCACATAAAATTTTCTACAAAAAATTAAAATGGACACAGTAACAATTACTGTGCCGCAATCAACAACGTAGAACTACGTCAACTGACACTACTTAATGTTGAAGTATAATCAAATGGGCACAGTAACAATTACGTAGGGCTACGTTTCGGCAAACTGGACAGACGTAGCCCTACGTCAACTGTCCTTCGCTGTATACTTTAACATTAATTAGTGACAGTTGACGTAGTTCTACGTTGTTGATTGCGGCACAGTAATTGTTACTGTGCCCATTTGATTTTTTATTATATTGGCAATTTTTTTGTAATTCTATTATATTTTTCAGTCTTTTCTACCCCTATTTTGCTTATATTTATTATGTCGGAATTTTTTTCAAATGTAATTTTTTAAATTTTAGTTGATTCGTAATTACTGTGCCGCAATCAACAACGTAGAACTACGTCAACTGTCACTAATTAATGTTAAAGTATACAGCGAAGGACAGTTGACGTAGGGCTACGTCTGTCCAGTTTGCCGAAAACGTAGCCCTACGTAATTGTTACTGTGCCCATTTGATTATACTTCAACATTAAGTAGTGTCAGTTGACGTAGTTCTACGTTGTTGATTGCGGCACAGTAATTGTTACTGTGCCCATTTGATTTTTTTTGCTTATATTTATTATATCGAAATTTTTTTTATATGTAATTTTTTAAATTTTAGTTGATTCGTACTTAAAATTTGGTTGATTATTCCTTGAATTACATACGTTAGAATTTGCGAGGAATACGTATATACATAAAAGCCTAATAAAGCTGAGTCTAATCAACCAAATCTTAAAGCATTGTATATGAAATAGAGGTAGAAAAGATTGAAGAATATAATGGAATTAGAAAAGTTGCTAATAATTAATATTAAATTGCCAAAATTGAAAGTGGTTGAGACTTGAGCATAATTATTTGCTTATAATTGTTTAGCTTCCTTATTAAGGAAGCATTTTAAGACTTTTGAGACTTACGAGAAAAAATGGGACTATATAAGCTATCTAATGACGTATTAATCATTACTCTACGATTATTAGTTTCGAAGATATAAACGTTCAAAGTGTGACATGTTTTCGTTGCATTCGTTGATAATTATTTGCTTATAATTGTTTGGCTTCCTTATTAAGGAAGCATTTTAAGACTTTTGAGACTTACGAGAAAAAATGGGACTATATAAGCTATCTAATGACGTATTAATCATTACTCTACGATTATTAGTTTCGAAGATATAAACGTTCAAAGTGTGACATGTTTTCGTTGCATTCGTTGATAATTATTTGCTTATAATTGTTTGGCTTCCTTATTAAGGAAGCATTTTAAGACTTTTGAGACTTACGAGAAAAAATGGGACTATATAAGCTATCTAATGACGTATTAATCATTACTCTACGATTATTAGTTTCGAAGATATAAACGTTCAAAGTGTGACATGTTTTCGTTGCATGTTTTCGTTGCATTCGTTGCATCTCTGCTCCCAATATTACCCCCTACTGACCGCCTACTTACCCCCTACTTACTGTCGACAAAGACGTAGTTCTACGTCAAAATAATCATCTGATTACACTTACCATTAGATAAATCCTCATTCTGCAAGTAAGGTACAAAATCCTTCACATCATTATAATGTACAATATCATTCTGTAATATTACAAGCTGTTCCAATTTTTTACTGATTAAGGGCCATTTTACCAAGATATTGTTCTGCTTGCCTTCCAGACAAGCATATTTGGCAATAAGAGAGTGCAAAGAATTAAAATCATCCAAAATCTGATAATAATAAAAAAAAAATTAGACCAATGTATATCTTCTAAACATGGATGGTTATCATGTAAAATATTCACAGAAACATACTAGTTTATAAGCTTGTGGTTGTTGTAAGATGTTTAACTACTGATCAATGTACTGTTGAGTTGAAATTTTTTTATTACTTATGAGATTTTTAAGACAAACCGTTTGGCATATTTTCCGATTTTCTATAACGTCTTCAAATGGTTCTCTATTTCTTTTAAGCCATTCTTACGCAGCAAGTATTTCATTTGGTAAAATATCTGAAAAGTTCTTGCATAAAATACGCGAAATTTTAAGTTTTAATTGAGAAAAAAAGTATAAAATATTATTTATTACCATCAATATAGAAGGAACTGAGTTATCTGTATTTTGTACTGTTTTCTGTTTTTTCCGAGATAAAGTAGCTCTCTTCTTACGAAGCCAGGATTTAGCGTTCTTAACTTTTGTAGGCAATTTACCTTTAGCACATAATTGACTTTCTCCTTCTGTTTTTGGAGGTATATAGTAAATTGAAATCTAGAAAATAATAGAAGTATATATGGTCTAGAAGAATGTGGCATATTCATCTTTGAAAATTTTGTTAGAAAAATAACTATGACGTAGAATTTAAAATAAAATTTAGCAGTATTTTTTATGCAGAAAGAACATAATAAATTTTTTAATTATTACCTCTTCTGTGGGAAATTGGTCAATAATTTTTTTAGCAATTATTGCATAATGCCGATGCATTGGACTGAAATAAATAAAATTTAAAACTAATGAGATAAGAATGAAATTACATCAATTTATAAAAAAATAAATAAACATACAACTCAGTTATTTGGAGCAGCCAATTGGTAACAGTTTCTACTACAATTTTTCGATCATTTTCATTCAGTACGCCTGATTTTGAGTATCCAATAAGCACAGCATTAGCCTTGGTATCTGATTTTAACAACTCGTGCAGATCCTAAATTTTAAAAACAAAATATAAAACAGAGTTATTATATTACAACCACTTAAAAGTCAAAAGTACTCAAAGCTATAAAATTATTAGATTTACTCATCAGTATATACAATATTAATATATAGTGTTCAAATATATTATGCAGAATCAGAATTCTGATTAGAAACAAAAATTAATTCTCTAATTCACTCTCTGTATAAAATATAACATTCAATTTTTATTTAATTATTACTTACTATTTCCTCTACTTCCACTAAAGTCCTTATATTGTTTTGCCGTTTACTTCGTATTTGGGATTTATCAAGTAGTGGTTTATGAATGTTTTGTTCAGGATCAGATATCGACAGAGATCGAGTCTTGTCAATAGACGAATTTGAAGATGGATTAGTGTTTTGTGCTAAATCTGATGATCGCAAAAATTCTTGTACTTTTAATGTACATGTTGAAGACTGAGATGTTGATGGTCGCAAAGATTCTTGTGGTGCTTTTAATATACGTGTTGACTGAGATGTTGATGATCGCAAAGGTTCTTGTGGTTCTTTATTTAATATAAGTATCGATGACTGAGATGTATCCGATGTACCCACTACTGATATATCACTACCTCCACATATCTTAAAAAGAAAAGGTAAACATATATGTACATTTCTATTGTATATGTACAATAAAACTTTTTTTATAATTATATCTACTAAATAAATTAAATAAAATAAACTTTAGAAAAAAACTTAGAAAAAATAAGAAAAAATAAAAGAGCGAAAACGAGAAAAAAGGAAAGAGAGAAATAAAGCATAAATATAAATCTAAAATATAATAAAAAATTACAAAAGAAAATAAATCAAGAAATAAATTGTATGATTATTTTGTTAATTGATTGAATTATATAAAATGGGAATAAATACCTCATCAATAATTATAGGAGATGAATTTGAAGAAACCCTAACAGCCGGCGACGAGCACGAAGATGTTAATGATGGTGTGCAAGAGGATAAAAATGCTGAATTAATGTCCTGTAAAATTAATGAATTAACATTAAATTTATAGCACTTATATAATTTGCGACAACATAATCTGTGCAATAATGTTGCATATATCTTGGCAGATCAACCGTAATATATTAAATAATTAATAATAATTGAAAATTGCAGATTATACATTCAAAAGATAATCATATACCTTTCATTTTCAAAACAAATTAATTAATTAATACGTTCAATCATAAAACGAGCAAGATGCAATCTTTTTCAAGCACCAGTAATATTTAAAAAGAGAAACTGGTAAAATACTTATAAAATTATTAAATAACATTACAAATTTTTAATAATATTTAAACATTATATTCAATACAAAGTTGTAATATTTAACTAATTGTAAGTCTAAATTGAAAATTATTTTTGAATACCAAACAGAAAAAAGAAAGATCATGCTTACAAGTTTATTTGAAACCATAAAAGAAGTGTACTTGTGTATAAACCTCAACTGATCCCCTATAGTAAAAGATGGAGTGGGAAATAGCACAGGAATTTGACTTGGAGTTAAATTTAAAAATGTATTTATATCCACACCATTGTCTGAAGAAGAAAAAAATGTAAGTAAAAATAAGTAAAGCTCATACAAGTAAAGGTACAGAAATTGATCATAATATGTATTAATAAACTAATAAGCATGCATATAAATAAAATTAATAAACATTTTGACTATAAGAAAACCCGGGACTGCAGTAATTTTTTCCTTAGGACGGAAACGTGAAAAGAAAAAATTTTTCCATTAACTTTAACGGTAAAAACTATTACTGTTTACGTTTCTGCCCTAATTTATTAAATATATTATATAAGCAAATGAATAATATTTAATTTGTATATGATCTGACATTTGATCTGCATATACTTATATATATTTTATTATAAGCTTTCTCTAATATATTAATTAACTGTGATATAATCATTAAAAGAAGTATATGTTTCTATCTCATTTTTTTACGACAAAAATACTCGGTACATATCAGCAACTATAATCAATGTATTCAACAAAACTGGTCATACATTCTCATTCTGATTCAGTTATTATCAATTATAAATAATTAGACTTCCAATTATATACATATTTATATATATACATATGTATATATATACTTACTTGAGAAATGAGATTCGAGATGCGACATCTCCATATCCTTTAATATGTCTTCTACAGTTATGTATGTGAGATCCATAATGTGTTCTAATGATGGTTGTTATAGGTATAAAGAAACACGACACAGAGAAACACGACTAATTAAGGTAACCGTCCCGATACGACGATCGCGCGGCACGTACTCCCGACGTTGACCGTGTACGACGCACTCTCGTGTTCGCGTCACATGCTCCAAGCATGCCCCAACATGTTTCTACTCACTCCAACGCATTCCAATGAAGTACGTTGGAGTGAGTAGGAACATGTTGGGGCATGCTTGGGGCATGCGACGCAAACAAACCTTCTATTATGTTATCGGTATGGTCACGGTAATCGTCTCAATAAGACGATGGCATATTTTGCACGGCACTTCTAATGTTGCACGACGCACACTTTTACACGTTACGCGACAACGGGAAATCAATGCGGGACGATATTCGATACGCGAAATCGCGCTGCAATCCGCGTATACTGAACTATGCGACGTTGGGTGAGGTTTGGCGTCGACAAAAGACAGTAGCACACATCGCGCCAAATATTATGGCGCTAACATCGCGCGCTCTAATATCGAGTAAAGATTTATTCTAAATGCAAGAATATATAAACTTAAATTTATATATGTTACTCTTGTCTCAAGATAGTAAATCAATCTTATTTTGAACATTGCGAGCTATAACATCGAGTAAAGAATTATTCTAAACGCAAGAATATATAAGCCTAAATTTATATATGTTACTCTTGTCCCAAGATAGTAAATCAATCTTATTTTAAACATCGCGAGCTATAACATCGAGTAAAGAACTATTCTACATGCAAGAATATATAAGCTTAAATTTATATATGTTGCTCTAGTCTCAAGATAATAAGTCAATCTTATTTTATTCGCGAAAGGAGAATAGGAATTATAGATTTAATCTAAATATTGTTTTATTTTTATGCTACTTCAGGTTGTAATGAGATTAAATGTGTCAAGAATACTTTTTGTCTAGTAATCAGAAATCTTTTCTGAGGGTGAAGGAAAGTTTCGAGACAAACGTGCACAAACGTGGAAAACGTTGAATGTTTTGAGATAAATATGCGCCTTACGCATTAGCTGACACGTGCGACGTTGTGAAGCTGCCGCTAGTGCCGCTTGAGTCCAGCCATCAGTTCCGTGTTGTCGATTTAGTCAATCGAAAATTACGTTTTATTATTATATGGTTCGGTCAGTGAACTCGGGCTTTCGTACAGTATCTTACAAAATGTTTATTGCATCGTTTCGTCAGTTTTTGGTTCGTTCATGTACTTTTGAAGTATTGCAATTTTTGCAGCATAAGTGCTTTTGCCTCGTTTTTCGCATAGGGTCTACCCCCACCGCGTTAAATTGGCAAAGTTTACGGACATATATCTCCGGAACCAATCGGTTAAAAAATCCGAAATTTTACAGACACACTCTAGGAATGTTAACCTTTCATTTCATATCACATTTTCCGGGCTAACTACATATGACCTAAATGCATGAACCACCTTAACTGTATATTTTTCTCCCAGAGTTATATTAATTTTTTATATCCTACTTTTAAGATTTTAAATACAAAAAAATAAGAATAAAAGATTAAATAAAAACAAACGTGAACGTTATATGAACTTACCTTGTTTCATTCCACACCTCTACCAATGTACGCGCAGCTTGTTTATCACAAATTATTTTTGCCAGAAAATATTCGATAGGAATTTTCGCGCGAGTATGGGCGGTATTCATAGTCGGTTCTTAAAATCGTTCTTGTCGAAGATTGTCTTATTTTCTATTTAAATACCTGGCAAGACATTGCCCGTATGTTCTGCGAGGGAAGTATTGACCCGTTACAAATTGGCAGCCAGAAGTCGCGCGACTTACGGGGGGCACAAAAATTTTTGGTCAAGGTCAGCGATGGCAGCATTGTTTCTTTATGTTCAGGAATGTTCGAGCTACATTTTAAACCAAAAAAAAAATCGGATGTTCTATGAGGGAAGTATTGACCCGTTACAAATTGGCAGCCAAAAGTCGCGCAACTTACGGGTGGCACAAAAATTTTTGGTCAAGGCCAGCAATGGCAGCATTGTTTTTTTATGTTCAGGAATGTTCGAGCTACATTTTAAAACAAAAAAAAATCGGATGTTCTGTGAGGGAGGTACGGTACGAAAATATGTCACGTTTAAGGATTGCTGCCATGGTTCCTGTCAAGGTGGGAGGTGGCAGCATATTTTTTTATCAAAGTGCTTGACATCCTAAATTGATTGGCACAAGTTTCAGCCGGATGTTCTTTAAGGGGGTTTCATCTCAAAAAGTCATACCGGAAGTGGCCTTTTTTTCAACACTTCGGTCAAGTTTCAGGGCATATAAAACCCGGCACAGGGTTAACCACTAAAAAAGCTATCGATTCGAATAAAATTCAGCCGGATGTTCAATGAGGGAGAGTTTTGTGCAGCCGGCTCTTGGACTATTAGGTTTGTATTGACGAATTGGAGGTTATTTCCTGTTCCTATTGCCTGTTGCCTAGCATTGTGCAAGGGCCTTTATGCTATGCTTATGCGACGTTATGCATTTTGTGTGTAATGGCCTTTACGCGACGCCCGAGAATATACACGCGTCTTATGTAAGCGTGTTTTGAATAAACGTGATTCTTATAATAAACTGAACGAGTCGTTTCCTCGCACCTCGAGAGCACAACATGGTGGCAGCGTGGTAATTAACAAACCGCGTAACGTAAGAAAGACGATTAAATTCGTGCGTGTAGTAAGCGGAATAAAGTGCGAGACATCCGAGGGAGAGGTTAACCGAACACGATGCCGGGCGGTGAAGGCGGCAGCTCACAGCCCCAGGTATACATGGCGGTAGCCGTGCAGTTGCCTTCTCCGCCAAATTTCAGTTTCCGGTCGAAAGATTGGCAGCGATGGTCAACGAGATTGCGAATCAGTCAGAGGAGACGCAAGTTAATCAATTTGTGTACTTAATGGGACCACGAGCGGAAGATATCCTATTATCGTTTAAACTCAGTCAGTAGCATAGAAGCCAAGAGTTATAAAATAGTACACAAGAAGTTCGAAGAACATTTCGGAGCGCGCGTAAACATAGTATTAGAGCGAGCGCGTTTTAACAGACGTACGCAACAGAGCGAAGAGACAGTAGAAGATTTTATTGCAGATCTCTATCGTTTAGCGGAAACATGCAATTTTGGTGCACTGAAAGATGAACTCATCAGAGACCGTATTGTGGCAGGCATTCGGGATCAAAAGCTATCGGAAACGTTGCAATGTGACCCCGAGCTCACGCTAGAAAAGGCCGTCACTAAAGTAAGAACGAAAGAAGAGGTTAAAACACAGCAAGCAGTCTTACGGGGTATGGAAGTATCTAACCTCGACAGAGTCAGCAGTTCCCGCGGAACGCGTGGCAAGCGGTATTCAAGAGGATTCCAACGGCAGCACAAAAAGGAAAAAGAAGCGTCGAAACGTTGCAACCGATGTGGCACGACACCACAGCATGCATTCTCCTCGTGTCCAGCCAAGCAGTCTGCGTGCAATATTTGTAAGAAGATAGGGCACTGGGCGACAATGTGTAAAACAAAAGCCGTACATGAAGTAAATAAAAACGATGAGAATAAAGCAGCGGAAAAAGAAGACGACAAGGAAGATCTCTACCTAGGAGAAGTACAGGCTGTACGGGAGACAGTGAAAGAAGAAAGAAAAGGGCAGCGCAAGGCACAAATTACTGAAGATGATAAGCAACGGAGGTGTATAGATAGAATAAAAATAAAGACAGCGCACTCCGAGCCGCCATGTATGGCAAATGTAAGCATGAATGGAACAAGAATACCAGTTAAGGTGGATACTGGAGCGGACGTGAAAGCGATAAGCGAAAAACTCTATAAGCAGCATCTGGTCAGCATAGCGTTGGTAAGCGCAGGCAAAGGATTACAAGTCGGAGACTCAATATCTATCAAGGTGCTTGGTAAGTTGCAAGCTAAAGTAGAATGGCGAAATAAGACAGCCATCGACGACATACAATATGTAGTCAAAGAGAACATGCAGTCATCGTTAGGCCGTCCAGCCATTAGAGCGTTAGGAATGTTAGATTGGATAGTAGACATGGTTATTGCCGAAGTAAGTAACACTAAGCCAGAAAATGAGTTTAGTAGCGTATTTCAAGGTTTGGGATGCTTCAAAAAATGTAAACCTTATCACATCTATCTTAAACCAGATACAGGACCGTACGCAGTATCGGCGCCTCGCAGAGTTCCCCTACATCTTGTACAAAAAGTCAAGGAAGAACTAAAACGCTTAGAAGAGTCAAGCGTAATCAGTCAAGTTCACGAGCCGACGGAATAGTGCGCGCCTATGGTTGCTGTCCTCAAGGCCAACAAGAAAGATGTCAGGATTCGTGTAGACTACACTGAACTCAATAAATGCGTGGTAAGAAATCGTCACATCATGCCGAGCGTAGAAGAAAATCTTGCTAGATTAGGAAGAGCCAAGTGGTTTTCCCTCCTTGATGCGAATAAGGGGTATTATCAGATGCCTCTGTGTCAATGTTGCCGTCATTTCACCACTTTCATCACGCCTTGTGGTCGCTTCCGTTTCAACAAACTACCGATGGGTTTGTGCCCCAGTGCGGAGCACTTTCAAGAAAGCATGTCCAATGTATTAGATGGGCTACGTAATGTAGTAAACCTGTCGGATGATGTCCTCGTTTATGGAGAAACTCTTGAAGAGCACGACGAATGTTTGCGTGCAGTATTGCAACGTCCGTCAGATGCAGGCATCACCTTGAGCAAAGAAAAATGCGTTTTTAGACAAAGGCGTGTACAATTTTTAGGATACGTCGTGTCAGCTGATAAAGGCGTACAACCGGATCCAGAAAAGGTGAGAGCCATAACCAAAATGGAGAGGCCAACCAGTACTACGGAAGTAAAGAGGTTCTTGGGAATGGTCTATTTTCAGCTAAAATTTATAGAGCATCTTGCAGACATCACTAAACCGCTACGAGAATTGTTGAAGGATAGCGTCGAATTTGTGTTAAAAGCACCTCAAGAAAGGGCCTTCAATAAAATAAAAAAAAGATTGGTGCAAGCTCCAGCACTTCCTCTTTTTCACACCAGGAAGAAGACAAGAATTTCGGCAGACTCTTCGTCTTATGGATTAGGAGCAGTTTTAGAACAGTTTGACGAAGAACAAGAGGATTGGAGACCAGTTTACTACGAGTCCAGAGCTCTCTCCGAAACAGAGAAGAGATACGCACAGATAGAAAAAGAGGCGTTAGCTTTGACGTGGGCGTGTGAGAAATTTTAAGCGTTTATCGTAGGAGCGCCGGATCTCATCTTAAGGACAGACCACAAACCATTGGTCTCAATTCTAGGATCCAAACCTATCAGTGATCTCTCCCCGAGATTACAACGGTTTCGTATAAGACTGATGCGTTTTGCTTATATTGTTGAGTATGTTGCAGGGAAGGCTTTAATGGCTGCGGATACACTCTCACGGGCTCCGTTGTTAGATGTCCGAGACGTAGAAGATTGTTTGTATAATGAGGCCATGAAGAAGTACGTACAAGCTGTGGTTAAACGACGGGTGTCCGACCAATTCTTAACGAAGTTACATGAGATGCAAGGCCAGGACGCGACTACGCAAGCGGTCCTGAAGTACGTGCGAGAAGGTTGGCCGAGGTATCGCAGAGATGTACCAGAGAAGCTGTTACCGTATTTTGAGGAAAGAAGCGCCCTGACAGTGGCACCAGATGGTACCCTCCTATGCGGCACTAGAATATACATACCGAAAGGACTACGCAGCGAGGTGCTCGAGAGAATACATCAGGGTCATCTGGGCGAAAAGAAGTGTCAGGGACGAGCCAGGCAATTTGTGTGGTGGCCAGGCGTCAACGCAGATGTGAGGGCGCGGTGTTCAAGTTGCAAAATATGTTTGGAACATCGTCCGCAAATCAAGGAACCCTTAATAGTGACAGAGCCGCCCGAACGACCATGGCAGGAAGTAGCGGTGGACTTCTGTGAAAGAGAAGGTAGACACTATCTGGTAATGGTTGATTACTTCTCTCGGTATCCGGAGGTCGTCTATATGTCATCAACGACGGCAGTCAACACCATTGCAAAGATAAAGGACATATTCGGGCGACATGGGATTCCAGAGCGGGTACGCTCGGACAATGGTCCGCAGTTTAGCAGTCAAGAATATAAGCAGTTTGCCGAGAACTTCGGATTCACCATCGTAACGAGCAGTCCGAGACATCCGCAAAGCAACGGGAAGGTAGAAGCGGCAGTGAAGACGGTTAAACACATCTTGGAGAAGGAGACGGAACCTACCTTGGGTTTATTAGAATAGCATACCGTACTTTGCCCCTGGAGACGGGTAGCAGCCCGTGTGAGTTGCTCATGGGAAGAAAGCTTCGCACGCCGGTGCCATGTTCGGCAACGGCACTAACACCGAAGTGGCCTGATTTGGAAGCATACCGCTAACAGCTCTGGGCGGGAAAGCTTCGCAGCAAGCAGCAGTATGACAAGCGGCACCGAGCGAGCGAACTACCGGAACTGATGCCAGGTGAACTCGTATGGATAAAAAACCAGCGAGCATATGGCACCGTCGTGCGTCGTTGAACCGAACCGTGGTCATACAATGTACGATGTCTGGGGGTTTTTTTGCGGCGTAACCGGAAGTTTCTAGAATCGGCCAGGTGAACGATGGACGACGAAGACGAAGATGAGGATGACTGGGGAACATCGGAAAAGGAAGCTCAGCCGAGGCCGGAGATGGACAAGGGGCCAGCGCCGGCTAAACAGCCGGAACCACTGCGACAAAGTAGTCGACAACATCACTCGCCGAAGCGGCTTCAGTATCAGTCGTTAGGGAAACCGACATAAAAGAAGATCAAACGATTAGTATGATTTACGTTGAGTTTCAGTTATTTTGTTTTGTACCAAAAGGGGTTAATTTTATAGATTCTTTGGTGATTATAATTTTAGTTTAAGTCATACCTTGCACGTAGAAATGCTGTTTTTTATACATCTAGAAAAGAGAGGATGTTGCGCGATGCTTTGGTATCGGAGATATAGAGGGCCCGCGGTAGGTGGCTCTGGGGTTCGCGAATGGGTAGTGCGGTTTTACGAACGCTCTCTCTGTTACGCGACGTCCGAGAATATACACGCGTCTTATGTAAGCGTCTTTTAAATAAACGTGATTCTTATAATAAACTGAACGAGTCGTTTCCTCGCACCTCGAGAGCACAACATACAGGGTAAGCCATTTTAATCTACGCACTGAAATCTCTCAAAATCCATAAGTTTAAGACAAAAATGTTTCAGACAAAAGTAGTATAATATTGAGGAGGACATAAAATGGTGGCAATGATTTGACCTTGAATGGTCGTTTGAAGCTCACATGAACGTCACCTTTAACTTCTTACATAAAATCCCCTATATTGTACCTATATTGTAATATATCGTTTGAAAGGGCATAAGATAAGAAAAATTTTGGCGCTAACCAGAGGTCGATACGTTGACCCGTTCGGCAGTTATTTGAGGTAAAAAATTGACTTTTTCCAATTTTGGCCTTAAATAACTCCCGAACGGGTCAACGTATCGACCTCTGGTTTGCGCCAAAATTTTTTTTACTTTATGCCCTTTCAAACGGTATACTACAATATGAAGGTTTTACTTAAAATTTTTTAGTGTCCCAAGGAAACTCCAACATAAAAATTTGAAATGGAAACCCCCATATTGTAGTATACCGTTTGAAAGGGCATAAAGTAAAAAAAATTTTGGCGCAAACCAGAGGTCGATACGTTGACCCGTTCGCGAGTTATTTAAGGCCAAAATTGGAAAAAGTCAATTTTTTACCTCAAATAACTGCCGAACGGGTCAACGTATCGACCTCTGGTTAGCGCCAAAATTTTTCTTATTTTATTCCCTTTCAAACAATATAAATACTACAATATAGGGAGTTCCATGTAAGAAATTAAAGGTGACGTTCATGTGAGCTTCAAACGACCATCCAAGGTAAAAAATCATTGCCACCATATTATGTCCCCCTCGAAACCATAACTTTTGTCTGAAACATTTTTGTCTTAAACTTGGATTTTGAGAGATTTCAGTGCGTAGATTAAAATGGCCTACCCTGTTTATAAGATTCTTATATTTAAAATAGTAGTACACAATTATTGCAAGAAAGTATCTGAAAAGTAACTGAATCGTTACTTTTTAAGTAACTGTAACTGTAACATGTTACTTTTCAGAGTCGGTAATTTGTAACTGTAACTAGTTACTTTTTTTCAGTGAAAAAAACTGTAACTGTAACTAGATACCTTTACAAAGTAACTTTCCTGAATGTTTGGTTACACGACAGTTTCCCGAAAAGTAGAGGGGATAGTGTTGGTACCAACGAAAACCTCTAGGGCATCGTGATTTTAATTTCTACGAGTTAGTAACACTGTTCAAGTAGTTAGCTGTCAGTTTTCGTAACCTTTTTGACATAAATGTGCGCGCGTGTATAATAAATATATTACGACCGTAATAGTTTATAAATGTAAATGTAAAATACATTGTAACCGTAAGTAAAATGAAATGAAATAAAAATGACATAAAAAAGTGAAAATACAAAGTGCATAGAGGATGAACGAGGTGAAAAACTATTATATATTATATGTATATGTATATATATGAGTGGATAAATTATATTATTATATGTAATTAAACAATTTTGGTTTTTTTAATGTTTTGACGTCTTAATAAATATCACTCATGGTTGTGGCCGTTGTGGCATCGTCCTTCGCACTCTGGAATCAATTTGCCATCATCGTCAACTGCGGAATGAAACATGTGCAAGATGAAAGAAGCATAAACGAGGAAGATATAGAAAGCAATAAATAGAGAATAGACAAATATATATCAGATAAGTAGCTAATATTCTCATAAAATAAAAGATTATGTATGTATGTATGTGCTGGGGCCTATTGCACAATGATTTACAAGTTAAAAATATTAGTGAAAAAGCTTTGTCTTTCACTAATATCATTAACTTGTAGATCATTGTGCAATAGGCCCCTGTCTGTAATTGTAGATGTTGTTGGACTGATTCTTTCCTTTAATTAATTTTTTTGTTCCAGCTTCCTAGCTAACCACGTGCTTGCAGAATGTTAATAGTTGGAGAACAATTGCCTGCTGAGTAAGATTGCCAAATTCTGAGCCTACTGTGTCCTCGAGTACGCCCCAGTTCTCAGCAAAAGTTGGACGATCACATCCAAACGGCGAATATCAGAGTAGATCAGCTGTCACTAGCAGTGCGACGACAGATTGACGAAACAAACCGAGAGCAGGTTCGTAAAATAGATGTTTACCGTCAAAGAATCAGTCCAACAACATCTACAATTACAGACAGGGGCCTCTTGCACAATGATCTACAAGTTAATGATATTAGTGAAAGACAAAGCTTTTTCACTAATATTATTAACTTGTAAATCATTGTGCAATAGGCCCCAGCACATACATACATACATAATCTTTTATTTTATGAGAATATTAGCTACTTATCTGATATATATTTGTCTATTCTCCATTTATTGCTTTCTATATCTTCCTCGTTTATGCTTCTTTCATCTTGCACATGTTTCATTCCGCAGTTGACGATGATGGCAAATTGATTCCAGAGTGCGAAGGACGATGCCACAACGGCCACAACCATGAGTGATATTTATTAAGACGTCAAAACATTGAAAAAACCAAAATTGTTTAATTACATATAATAATATAATTTATCCACTCATATATATACATATACATATAATATATAATAGTTTTTCACCTCGTTCATCCTCTATGCACTTTGTATTTTCACTTTTTTATGTCATTTTTATTTCATTTCATTTTACTTACGGTTACAATGTATTTTACATTTACATTTATAAACTATTACGGTCGTAATATATTTATTATACACGCGCGCACATTTATGTCAAAAAAGTTACGAAAACTGACAGCTAACTACTTGAACAGTGTTACTAACTCGTAGAAATTAAAATCACGATGCCCTAGAGGTTTTCGTTGGTACCAACACTATCCCCTCTACTTTTCGGGAAACTGTCGTGTAACCGAATGTTTGCATATTTATCTCTCGATTTCTTCGGTATTAAATTCTCTGTGGCAGATCCAGCTGCTTCTACGAGTTCCACCGGCGTGGACGGTCTTGAACACTTGTTTTCTTTATCCATTTTCTCCTTCTTGAATGATGACAGTTGTAACAAATTGACGTTTTGTTTCGCGTGAATTTCGTTACGTTCAAGTTTGTTATGTCAATAAAAAATCGAAAAATGAAAACTATCAATCGTGAAAAAAAGGAGGTTTTTTACACACTAATATTTTTTGCAACGCAAAGGTATTTTGTACTGTGGCAAAAGTTCGATTTTCGATTACTGTTTAGCGGAAAGTGGCTTATTTTTCAATGATTCAATGTATCCCTAACATTACCGCACTAGTGCGAGAAAAGCACCTTTATGACTTACCTACTTTACTGCACTAGTGCGGTAAAGTAATTACTTTACCGCACTAGTGTGGTTAAAAAACCTCCTTTTTTTCACGATTGATAGTTATTCTTTTTCGATTTTCGACTGACATAACAAACTTGAACGTAACGAAATTCACGCGAAACAAAACGTCAATTCGTTACAACTGTCATCATTCAAGAAGGATAAAATAGATAAAGAAAACGAGTGTCCAAGAGCGCCCACGCCGGTGGAACTCGTAGAAGCAGCTGGATCTGCCGCACAAATAATTTACTACCAAAGAAATTGAGAGATAAATATACGAACATTTATAAAAAATTTATAGAATGGAGAGCATCTAAAAATACAAACTTATTTTCGGAAAATGTCTTAATGACATATTTTGATGAATTGCCAAATCAAAAAGTGCGAAACCATCTTATTTGAATTTAATTTCAATTAATTTTTTAATCTCAAATCGAACTTTCGCGACAGGCATTACAAAAAATATTGTATGTGGCATGTGCGTAAGACAACGAATTACGTCGCGCGTGAGGTTGCCGCATTCGTCTCAACTTATGATGCATCACACTCGTACACGTGTGAATGCACCATAAGCCTTCGAATCATGCGGCAACTTCACGCGCAACATAATTAGTTGTTTTCCACACTTGCCACACAAAATACTATTACGAAGTATTTTATATTTTATATAAGATATTTCTTACAAATATATGTTTTATATCAGACTATACAATTTTATATCATTTTTATATCAGAATGTATACCAATATAAAAGAATATATATCTTTTAAAGTAGTCAGTTCTCAATAACATATTACGTATACATATGTGTGTATGCGTGGGTATGCATACAATATGATAAATTTTATGATAATATTTTATTGTGATTAATATTGTGATTAATAATTGTTAATATATATATATAAAAAGATACAAGGTAAAAATCCACCTTAAAAAATTGAAAGTGCCATTAGCGAAATTAGAGTAGAATGGTTATTTGTTACCAATTATCTATTATGTCTGTGAAGTTGGCACCCCTTTTTCAAAATTTGAAAAAAATCATTAAGTTCTGGATGCCCCAGCAAGAGTTCTGGAGTTCTCTATCAATTTTAGAAAGAGTTCCGCCATTTAAAGTGACGAAAACACCATTTTAAAAATGGGGGTGCTAACTTCACGGCGCACCTCATTTTTGAATAAATCAATTTTTTATGGTGGATTCGGAAGTATTTCAAAGAGTTCTAGAGTTCCCTATAGGTTTTAAAAAGAGTTCCGTTAAAATAACCCCAAAAATAAAAATAAAAAAAATCATATTTTTTTAAAAATTATTTTTATGGTGGATTCCTAAGTATTTCGAAGAGTTCTAGAGTTCCCTATAGGTTTTAGTAAGAGTTCCGTTCAAATAACCCCAAATATCAATGATAAAGTGGAACGCATATTTCAAAGTTGCGCAAATATTCAAAAATCCGCAGTTCTGATCGGAGTTCTGGGAAGCCCCCCAAGAGTTCTATCGATGTCTATAAGGAGCCGAAGCGCTACGACCAATATTTAGGGAGATACGGCCATTTACATTTCGCAACTCAAAAAATTTTCAAGTCCCGAAGGGTGAAATTTTTTTTTTAATTCGGCAGTTCTGATCGGAGTTCTGGGAAGCCCCCCAAGAGTTCTATCGATGTCCATAAGGAGCCGAAGCGCTACGACCAATATTTAAGGAGATACGGCCATTTACATTTCGCAACTCGAAAAATTTCTAAGTCCCAAGGGGTGAAATTTTTTTTTTAATTTGGCAGTTCTAATCGGAGTTCTAGGAAGCCCCCCGCGAGTTCTATCGATGTCCATAAAGAGCCGAAGCGCTACGACCAATATTTAAGGAGATACAGCCATTTACATTTTGCAACTCGAAAAATTTCTAAGTCCCGAAGGGTGAAATTTTTTTTTTAATTCGGCAGTTCTGATCGGAGTTCTGGGAAGCCCCCCAAGAGTTCTATCGATGTCCATAAGGAGCCGAAGCGCTACGACCAATATTTAAGGAGATACGGCCATTTACATTTCGCAAATAGAAAAATTTCTAAGTCCCGAAGGGTGAAATTTTTTTTTTAATTCGGCAGTTCTAATCGGAGTTCTAGGAAGCCCCCCGCGAGTTCTATCGATGTCCATAAAGAGCCGAAGCGCTACGACCAATATTTAAGGAGATACAGCCATTTACATTTTGCAACTCGAAAAATTTCTAAGTCCCGAAGGGTGAAATTTTTTTTTTAATTCGGCAGTTCTGATCGGAGTTCTGGGAAGCCCCCCAAGAGTTCTATCGATGTCCATAAAGAGCCGAAGCGCTACGACCAATATTTAAGGAGATACAGCCATTTACATTTTGCAACTCGAAAAATTTCTAAGTCCCGAAGGGTGAAATTTTTTTTTTAATTCGGCAGTTCTGATCGGAGTTCTGGGAAGCCCCCCGCGAGTTCTATCGATGTCCATAAAGAGCCGAAGCGCTACGACCAATATTTAAGGAGATACAGCCATTTACATTTTGCAACTCAAAAAATTTCTAAGTCCCGAGGGGTGAAATTTTTTTTTTAATTCGGCAGTTCTGATCTGAGTTCTGGGAAGCCCCCCAAGAGTTCTATCGATGTCCATAAGGAGCCGAAGCGGTACGACCAATATTTAAGGAGATACGGCCATTTACATTTCGCAACTCGGAAAATTTTTAAGTCCCAAAGGGTGAAATTTTTTTTTTTAATTCGGCAGTTCTGATCGGAGTTCTGGAAAGCCCCCCAAGAGTTCTATCGATGTCCATAAGGAGCCGAAGCGCTACGACCAATATTTAAGGAGATACGGCCATTTACATTTCGCAACTCGGAAAATTTTTAAGTCCCGAGGGGTGAAATTTTTTTTTTTAATTCGGCAGTTCTGATCGGAGTTCTGGAAAGCCCCCCAAAAGTTCTATCGATGTCCATAAGGAGCCGAAGCGCTACGACCAATATTTAAGGAGATACGGCCATTTACATTTCGCAAATCGAAAAATTTTTTTTTTTTTTTAATTTGGCAGTTCTGATCAGAGTTCTAGGAAGCCCCCCGCGAGTTCTATTAATGTCCATGAAGAGCCGAAGCGCTACGACCAATATTTAAGGAGATACAGCCATTTGCATTTCGCAACTCAAAAAATTTTTAAGCGCCGAGGGGTGAAATTTTTTTTTTTAATTCGGCAGTTCTGATCAGAGTTCTGGGAAGCCCCCCAAGAGTTCTATCGATGTCTATAAGGAGCCGAAGCGCTACGACCAATATTTAGGGAGATACGGCCATTTACATTTCGCAACTCGAAAAATTTCTAAGTCCCGAAGGGTGGAATTTTTTTTTTAATTTGGCAGTTCTGATCGGAGTTCTGGGAAGCCCCCCAAGAGTTCTATCGATGTCCATAAGGAGCCAAAGCGCTACGACCAATATTTAAGGAGATACGGCCATTTACATTTCGCAACTCGAAAAATTTCTAAGTCCCGAGAGGTGAAATTTTTTTTTTAATTCGGCAGTTCTGATCGGAGTTCTGGGAAGCCCCCCAAGAGTTCTATCGATGTCTATAAGGAGCCAAAGCGCTACGACCAATATTTAAGGAGATACGGCCATTTACATTTTGCAACTCGGAAAATTTCTAAGTCCCGAGGGAAGAAATTTTTTTTTTAATGCGGCAGTTCTGATCGGAGATTAGAAATTTTTCGAGTTGAGAAATGTAAATGGCCGTATCTCCTTAAATATTGGTCGTAGCGCTTCGGCTCTTTATGGACATCGATAGAACTCGCGGGGGGCTTCCTAGAACTCCGATCAAAACTGCCAAATTAAAAAAAAAAATTAGAAATTTTTCGATTTGCGAAATGTAAATGGCCGTATCTCCTTAAATATTGGTCGTAGCGCTTCGGCTCCTTATAGACATCGATAGAACTCTTGGGGGGCTTCCCAGAACTCCGATCAGAACTGCCAAATTAAAAAAAAAATTTCGCCCCTCGAAACTTAGAAATTTTTCGAGTTGCGAAATGTAAATGGCCGTATCTCCTTAAATGTTGGTCGTAGCGCTTTGGCTCCTTATGGACATCGATAGAACTCTTGGGGAGCCTCCCAGAACTCCGATCAGAACTGCGGATTTTTGAATATTTGCGCAACTTTGAAATATGCGTTCCACTTTATCATTGATATTTGGGGTTATTTGAACGGAACTCTTACTAAAACCTATAGGGAACTCTAGAACTCTTCGAAATACTTAGAAATCCACCATAAAAATAATTTTTTTAAAAATATGATTTTTTTTAATTTTTGATTTTTGGGGTTATTTTAACGGAACTTTTTTTAAAACCTATAGGGAACTCTAGAACTCTTTGAAATACTTCCGAATCCACCATAAAAAATTGATTTATTCAAAAATGAGGTGCGCCGTGAAGTTAGCACCTCCATTTTTAAAATGGTGTTTTCGTCACTTTAAATGGCGGAACTCTTTCTAAAATTGATAGAGAACTCCAGAACTCTTGCTGGGGCATCCAGAACTCTAATGATTTTTTTCAAATTTTGAAAAAGGGGTGCCAACTTCACAGACATTTATCTATTTATTCTCATACATTTAAATACACACACACACACACACACACACACACACACACACACACACAGTTTATATAATTTGAGAACTTTATAATCAGTTAAAGAAAACTAATAAAGCATAATACAGTATTGTAAATTAGGACACCTAAACATCTAACAAACGCATTTTTGAAGAAAAAAAAGTTTAAAACAGAAGTTGTTTGGTTTTGGAGGGGAAACATAAAACTATTTTTGTATTATTTATTTTTTATTTGGTGCATTATTTATATTTGATTTGGTGAACGTTTTTAAGGTTATTTCAAGATCAACTTATTTTTTTGATTAAGAACCTATATCTTTTTTTAACATCTTATTTTATGCAAAAAGACAAACAATTTTTATCTGAAACATTTTTTTATCTAGCCTCTACTTTCTACAACATTTAACATTATTTTCAAGATAATATATTATTAAACCAAACCGTATAAGTGACATTTATTATTTTGTTAAATATCTCGGAAAATTGAAGCCGGATAAAGAAATGTTTCAAATAAAAGTTATTTGGTCTTGAGGGGGAAATAATTTGATGTTGCCAATAATTTATAAGCAAATTTAGAACGTACTTTATCACACAAAAAATTAACTCAAACAAACGTTGAATGACTACTAGTTTCAATACCTTTTCGCCAACAATAAATAATCATGTAATGTTTACATTACTCTGAACTCTTATTATTTACATTTCGCATTAATCTGTGCTATCGCATTTGTTGAAAATCTCCAATCTTTAAAACCTGTACTTTATATTAACAACATCATATTATTCCTCCCTCAAGACCAAATAATTTTTATCTGAAACTTTTTTATCCGGCTTTAATTTTCCGAGAATTTTACCAAAATGTTGTCTTGATAATAATGTTAAATATCATAGAAAGTAGAGACTGGATAAAAAAATATTTCAGACAAGTTCTTTGTCTTTTTACATAAGATGCCGTTAAGAAAATAGATCGTTTTCTACTTAAAAAAAATAAAGTTGATCTTGAAATAACCCTGAAAATATCTACCAAATGAAAAATAAATAATGCTGTTAAGTCCCTCCCCCAAAAACCAAACAACTTTTGTTTTAAACTTTTTTTCAAAAATGCGTTTTCGAGATATTTAGGTGTTTTAATTTAAAAAACTTATACTGCATATAATGTAAATATGAGACAAAAATATTGGTTGCGTTCAGCAAAGAAAGCTGCTTTGCAACTGTTGTAAAATTTGTGAATTTGATTGGTATGTACTCTTGGTTTCAGACAAAATTAAAAGCATGGTATACACCAATCAAAACAAATTTTACAATAATTGCAAAGCAGTTTTCTCTGCTAAACGTAGCCATTATTTGTATGACGCAAACTTGATATAAAATTATATATTCCATACTCGATGGAATATATATAGATATTATAAATATTTCCTTATTTTTCCGTAAATAAATTAATACATTTCTTTGAACAAATTCTGCTTATTTTATACATACATATTTCTGTTTCGTATACTTATTTTATAACTATGACTGCTACCAGCACTCATAAGAGACACAACCTTTTTGCATTGCATGATTTAACAGATAAAGTTGTAGTTAAATTTATATAAATTACTTACATTAGTCTATCTGGGTTGCAGACACATTGTTTTTCTATTATTTAAAATAGCAAAGATATTTAAGGTGCTTTAGTTAGGTAAGATGTCGTGTATGCGTATTTGTGCAATTTTTATAATATGCAGAATATTATAGTTTAATTCACAAAATGTAATAATGCTGTTACGCGTGGCATTTATTATTTTAATTTTGCTACAAAGTTTAATTATAACTAAGGAAATAATAAAAAAAATTAAAGACACATTAATAAATAAGTATAAGGGAAATACGAAATTGAAGAAGAATCTCTTTGTTTTTCAAATATTAGGGGTTTACTTATGAAATTGCCGTTTTTGAGAATTGCCAACTTCATCAACATTCAATACCTCTGACGCCGCAAATTTCAGCTATTTTTTACTTGTAGGATACGTTCTTCCTCTTTCTAAAACTGTTTTGCATTTTTCATAATGTCTACAGTTTTTTTCTTTAGAACTGCTTTTGTGTAATCTTGGATAAAGTAAAAATTCGAGTGATTTCGAATATAAGTTCCGTCATGGAACCAATGCTGCGCAGATGGCCCGCAATATCAACGCTAAGTATAGACCAACAATAACTCACGAACGCACAGTCCATTATTGGTTTAATCGTTTTAGTTCTGGAAACTTTTATCTTGAGAATGAGTCACGTGGTCAACCTGAGCAAAGTTTGATGTTATAATATAGTATTAAAGCAATACTGATTTATTTGGCATAGAGGAAAGTCCCCGATTATGAGATACCACATCTATTTTGTGTGATTGCCGGAAGTCTATGGGCAGAATTGAAAAATATAGTAAGTCATTTTGAAGGGAATTTAATAAGCTTTAAGATGCTAAAATGTAAAATTTAATTTTAATATTGATTTTTCTAAAAGATAGAAAAATGTTAAAAATGAGCTCTCGGCAAAATCGAGAAATTGTGCTCTTAATATGAGAGACCCCGGGAAATCGCTAATAAAGTGCAAAATGCATCATATTGTAATTAGACAACTTTATTTAAAGTTTCTGAAAGACAAATGTAATGGAGAAGCACATTTGCAACAATCGTAAACCCACTTATACCCAATATTGTACCTAATCTGCCCCCTCCATCCTTCCTCCTCAAATCAAAGTCAGCACACACTTATAATTTCGTATAAACCTTCCCTTGACGTTAATGTAGTATTTTCTCTTATTTTATTACTGTACAATAACTTTCATACTCCGGCAACCCAGGAGTACCCTGAGTATCTCATGTTACGAGCCCCACGCCTTGCGGTTTTGCGATCACCAAATCTAATCTCTACAATTGAGCAACTCAACATATCCCGTATTTTCCTATTAATACGACCTTACTCTATCGCTGCATGCAGAACTCATTGCCAAATATTTATTAATTATATAATAAACAAGGTTTAAAGTCTCATATCCACGGCACTTGACAACATCCAATTTCACAATTTCTTTCTCTGCAACGACTACACGCACGATCAAACAATGAATATTACACTAAATAGGTTTTACCCTAAGGGCAATAAGTTCATGGTGGAACCAACTGATAAGGCCTATTAGTTTAGCAGAAACCTCGCTATCGCATATTAGGAGCCTATCTCATAATAGGGGACTTTCCTCTACAACTTAAAAAAAATATACCAAATTTTTCATTAAAAACAGCAACTTCATAGGTAAACACCTAATATACTTAATGTACCAAGTTACATTAAAATCAATCTTTTATTATAAAGATGCACAATAATAAGAAAGAAGAGAAGGCGAGGAGAAAGCAAGAGAGAAAGAGAGGGGCACTTCCATAAGTTTCATTGCCAGTGCAAACTCTGTGTGTAAAAGGATTATAGGTACAAGAAAAAATGTTGCAGTGTTTTGCTACAGTTCAATACATACCTAGAAGAAAGCCGGTGCCGGAGCGTCCTTCACGACGTTGCACCATTGATAAAGACGAACGCAGATAATATTCTGCCAGTGACAAATATTTCTTACTGGTTTCTGCTTCCAAGACGGCACACTCGGAAAGTCGCATAAATGCATAAGCAATACCGGACGCACCAACATACAGTCCATCATCAGCTTTCGCACGCTCAGGTGGTTCTTTGTCAACAATACGCCGCAAGATCTTGCGTAGGTTATCTTTAGCGGCACACTGACTATTATTAATATCACGTCGTATCGACACCAGGTCGTTGGCTATCTCCTCTTCGCGCGCACAGTATTCGTTTACAAAATATCTGGATCGCCGCGACATAATGCCGAAAAATTTCGACGATTTGCTTTTCCCAATAGTGCACTACGTCGGTAAACCGCAAACACCGCGAACAACAATATTCCAGAGAGAAGAATGAGAGTGGTCATGACTCATGCCCGCGTTTTTGGATGGTCCCCGTCCATGAGCGCCTCTATGTGCACAATACGTGCACATTGAACTACGTAGCATGTCCACGAAAATTTCTGTGGCTAACACGTTATGTGCACGATCTGTTGGTTCTGTTCCGTGCTATGTTCATAATACTGAAAATCGATAAGGTGAATGAGTCAGACAAGGACCGACAAACAATCGCTCCGTCCTTGTCTCCCGTAACACGTTACGGCGGGCACGAAGCGAGCTAGCAGCGACGATTACCCGTCTCGCTTCTCTTAACGCGCTGCGTGCCGTTCAACTTCAAAAATTAATATCTCTGGTTATATTTGTCGTAGAGAAATCTTTAAAAAAGTATTTTGAAGCTAGACAATCTTTTTGAAAAAAATAGTTTACAAGAAATTGCAAATTCCAATTGTTATAAGCAATAAAAATGTTTAATTAATTTTTTTACTAAAAAGTACATTTTTTAAAATATTTTAATTAAACCCCCCCCCCCTCTCGGGGAGGGGATGGTACCCTATATTGTAGCGCTTGACAAGGGATGTTCAGTGGTAGTGCTCTTCCTTGTTAACTTTCACCCGTTAGACCCCTAAAGGGGAAAATGTAAAATAGTCTAAAAAATAGATATTTGCACATTTAATCACCTTTAAACCTCTACGGGTGGTGATTAAAAGTATACGCGTGGGCAAAAGTACGTGCGTGGATGCAGTACTACCCCCCTGCGGGGGGCTACACTTCCAAAAAACTGACCAAACCCAACCCGATTGTTATGCGGGTGGAAAAGTGCATGCGCGGATGCAGTAGGTTTCGCCCCCTGCGGGGGGCTCCTCTACCGTAAAACCAGACACATAGCCTTACAAAATGCGGGTGGGGGGGCCAAAGGCGGGTTCCACACGGGTCGGGGGGTGCGAGAGGACGGGCAAAGGCCTCCTCGCATATACTTTTAATAAATATGTATAATAAATATGTCAATAATCATTCACTTATAAGCCTTCGAGAATTCTTCGTCCTTTACTTACATAATTAAATAGGCTAATTGGTTTGTGAATTATCAACTTAGGAAATGCTTAGATGACAGTTATTATCTTTGTCATTGATAACACGAATATTGAAGTAAATAAAAACAATATTATTGTACTTAAATGAAGCAACAAATGTATTTATTGATTTTACTTGATTACTACAGAACAATAAAAAAAATAAGCTCCAATTTTTTAAAAATATTGTGCCGTTCGAAAAAAATGTGAAAAAATTGGGAAGATACTCTTTCATATTTGTAACATATTCTAAATTTTTTCACCTCTTAAAGTGCGTGCCAAAAAATTTCTTAAATAATTTAAACGATTCTGCAAGTCAAGTTTTAGCGTGGAAAATTCTAAAGAAAAACGTGTTTCATATAGTGCCTTAAATGATTTATGATATAAGACCAATTTCATCTTGATATCTATAATAGCAGCAGAGAAAAAAAAAATGTGAAAAATACGTTTTTTATGATATTCCGACAATGGGACGAGAAAGAGATATAGAATTCTCCACAGATAATGTTATCAATTATTATACCTTCAAAGTGCCCCTAATCCAAAATAATTTTGTTTGGGGGCCGCTACATCTCCCCTTATCTTGCTATATCTTTAAAAAATACATCTTTTTATATGTGGAGGGGTTAAAGCCATAGTGGTGTGTCACTTTTTTTAACCTATCGAGTTGAGTTCATAGATGCAGTCTACACATGCAGATATGTTGAAAGAAGAAAAAAAAAGTGGTCAAAAAAATTGACTTACACTACTATGGCTTTAACCCCTCCATGTATATTATTATACATATGGGCAATTCCCCTCAAATCGGACGAGAAATGACCTCGTATTTTTTAAATCTATTGTGAAGCTTAATTTACATGAATTATACATAAAATTGCTCAGATACGTAATTTTTGTTCGTCCAAAAAAATTTTTTTTGCAAAAGGATAATACAATTTTCGTAAAAAATAAAGGTCATCAACTTAAAAAATTAATATCTCTGATAGTTATATTTGTCGTAGAGAGATCTTTAAAAAAGCAATTTAAAACTAAGGAGACAATCTTTAAAAAAAAAAATAGTTTAAGTTACAAGAAATTGCAAATTCCAATTGTTATAAGCAATTGAAATGTTTAATTAATTTTTTTCATAGCTACGATTGATACTATAAGAGACCTCAGGATTGGGGTGACGCAAACCCCCCCTCCTTGGGGGAAGAAGGGGAGGTACCCTATATAGTATATTGTAGCGCTTGACAAGAGAAGTTTAGTGGTGGTACTCTCCCTTGTTAACTCTCACCCGTTAGACTCCCAAGGGGGAAAATGTAAAATAATCTAAAAAATAAATATTTGCACATTTAATCACTTTTTAACTCTCTACGGGTAGTGATTAAAAGTATATGCGGGGGGTCTTTGCCCCCCTCCCGCCCCTCCAAACCGTGTGGAATCCGCCCACCGTTCACGCATGTACTTTGTAAGTTGCAAAGCGAAGTCCATCCACCCCGACCCCTGTGGAACACGCTCCTCTGCCCACGCATGTACTTTGTAAGTTGTAAAGCGAGGTTCTCCTCCCCCCCCCCCCACACACTCACTTCTCCACCTACACAACAATCGGGTTGGGTTAGGTCAGTTTTTTTGGAAATGGAGCCCTTTTCTAACAATTTAAAGCGCGTCACCAACCTATATAGGTCAGTGACGCGCTTTAAACAGTTAACTTTTAAAGCGCATCACTAACCTACATAGGTTAGTGACGCGCTTTAAACAATTAAATACTTTTAAAGCGCGTCACTAATCTATACCCCAAAGGCGTGTCCTAAAATCAGTGAGGAGGTTAAGCCCCCCTCGCTCATACTTCTAGGTTCACTCACACCAATCATGCATGCGCGTGCGGCCACGGAGCATGCGCATGTGGTTGCGGGGCATGCTCGTAGTCGCTACATCTTGTCGGTATGACAGGTCTCATAACCTGATAGTCGTCAACTTTAACTGTTAATATCTCGCTTCGCGGGCAGAGCGTCACTTTTTTCTGCCAGATTCGGTCGTTTTGTGCAAAAACGCGTCGATTAAGCCTAAGTTGAACGAAATCGGTGAGGAGGCCACTATTCTGCACATTTACTCCCCCTCCCCCCCCCGCATATACACAAGGGGTCGGGGTGCAGGATGAAAGGGGGGCGAAGGCTCCCCCGCATATACTTTTAATTACTACCCGTAGAGGGTTAAAAAGTGATTAAATGTGCAAATATTTATTTTCTTTTTTTTAGATTATTTTACATTTTTCCCCTTGGGGGTCTAACGGGTGAGAGTTAACAAGGGAGAGTACCACCACTGAACTCCCCTTGTCAAGCGCTATTATATAGGGTACCCCCCTCCCCCCAAGGCGGGGGGGTTTGCGTCACCTTAACCGACCTCAGTAAACAACTACTTTGTATATCCAGAACCAACGAGCGACAATTGGTGCGCAATCAACGAACGCGTCATCCGCTTATCCCACCATGTATAATTCGTAAACGCTTTTTACCTTTTCGTACCAACGCAAATACATGATTCATTCTGCTTTGCAGTCTTTCCTAAAAGAAGATGCGTAGTGGATCTACCAAACTTAAAAATTTTTTAAATTTTATTATTTTATTACAATATATCGCAATACCGTAATAAATTTTCAAGATATATTGGAAAAAAATACTGCTAGAACCGTTTTTAATAAATTCTCATTTTTTATACGTAAAATTCTCAAAATATAATTGTGATAAAATACAAAGAAAGGGAGAGAGAGGATGGGGGGAGAGAGAAAGAATATATACATATTATATATAATTATACAGGGTGTCACCTAATTCGCGCCCACTATTTACACAGTGATATTTCTCATGAAAAACTGAGTCGAAAAGTCCTGAATCATTTTTTTAAATTATGCTTTGAAAATAGTTATTATTAATTAAAGATTAGCCAGTCAGCATCTCTTTTTAAACGGACGCACGTTTGTGAGCCGCGCATCTACTAGTGGACGTGAGCGAGCCGCTGCGCCGCCGCCTTAGAACATATAGAAATGGAAGCGGAAGAGTAGACTGAAATGTGTCCGGAGGAAGTGAGAAAGAAAATCGTAGTTGCCTCTCACTTGTGAGTGACTGCTCGAAAGTGCGCATGCGCGCCATTTGCTGACGCATACAAGCACATTGTGTGTGTGTGTGTGTGTGTACATATATACCTCACAATCAATCATGTTAAGGGTTTCTTTCTGGTTGCTCAACAATGCAAGGGCAGTTTCTGGTTGCACAACGATACACCTTGAACGCTTCCTCAGATCCTCGGGTTTGACGTGATCCTCGGGTTTGACACAATCTGTGTGTCATACAAATTTTTCTCGGTCTTGTTACAGAATTTCAACCACTGCTTTCTGATCTGCTTATTTGAAAACCGATTTGTCCTTTCTACCGCATAAAATACAATATATCATCTTGCTTGAATTTTGGCGTACGTCCGCGGATCAACGTTTTAGAAAATATCTAAGAAATAACCGTGTTTCAACATATGTCACTAACATAACCTTATTTTTCAGTGAGCCAAACCGGCCAAACAAATGTAGACCGCGCATGCGCACTTTCGAACTATCACTCACAAGCGAGAGGCAACTATGATTTTCTTTCTCACTTCCTCCGGACATGTTTTTCTTCCAAAAACAATGGGCATTCCGCTTCCATTTCTATATGTTCTAATGCTAAGACTCCATATATGCGGTTGAGCTCCGGTAAATGCTGCGGTTACCAATTAGGAGCCAGGCGCCTGCCGGAGCTTGCCGCAACCCGACCTGCGCCTGGCTCCTGATTGGTCACCGCAGCATTTGCCGGAGCTCACCGCGTATATGGAGTCTTAGCATAAGGCCGCCGCTCGCTCCGCCGCGCGCTCGGCCGCGCCGCACCGCAGTGATGTTCCGTCGCCACGACTGTCAGCATAAAATTCAGGCTTCGAAATAATTAATAATTACTCTTTGCAATAAGCATGATCAAGAGACACGGTAGTGTCTCGCGCCAAGTACGCGCGGAGCGAGACAGCCATGACTCTATATACGCGACGCGACGAGTTACGAGTACCCGAGATTTTGAGATCTCGATAACCAGCAAACGGATCGAGTTCTAACTAGGCTTAATGGATAGCTGGGACCAAATTTATATAATAAAAGTATTTTTATTTTTTCCCTACGTGCCGTACGAGCGGAGATATTACGACACATAGGATAAAGTGTGAAATTTTCAATTAAGATACGTCATCATCGTCCCAGATCGTAACTTTCACAGTCTCGCCACGGCGCGCGGCGGCACCACCGTCGTGTAACTTTCACCTTCTTGACGTTTGCGGCGCTATTTTAGAGCAACAAAGGCTGCATTCGCGGAGCACGCTTTCAGCGCTATTGTATCATTCTATCTTTATTATTCATTATACGTAAAACAAGGATAGAATGATGTAAAAGCGCTAAAAGCGCGCTCCCCGAACGCAGCCAAAGTGTCGCTAGCGGTGCACTTGGTGTACTGAGTGCAGTTGCACTGCCGGTGCACTTGGTGTACTGAGTGCAGTCGCACTGCGGGCGCCCCGCGGTGGTCGCGGCTCGGCGTTGTATGACAGCGCGGAGCGAGATAACCTACGCGGCTGGATCGACTCGGGCTTTGCGCGATTCGGGAGTGTGTGTGTAGTGAAAAACGGTTCAAGTCCGGCTCGCCGAGCCGGACTCGCGAGTTAAACTCGTACAAAAATAATGGGCCGCTTTAGACGTCCGCGTCGTCGAGAAATATTCCGTCCGTGTCGAGGTTATGATGCTTATCTGTAACGTCGGAAAATTGAGATAAACATAACCGTGAAGCGGCCCATACTCGTCACGAGCCGGGTACGGCGTCCGGCGAGCTAAATTTCGAGACTATTCGGGAGTGTGTGTGTGTGTAGTGAAAAACGTTCAAGTCTCATTACATGTACGAGTTTGACTCGCGAATCAAGCTCGCCGAGTCGGACTCGCGAATCAAACTCGTACATGTCATGGGCCGCTTTAGACGTCCGCGTCGTCGCGTCCAAACACTCCGAACGAAGTGCAGTGCTGGAGTGACAGAGTTCGCGCCTTGCGGATGGCTGGTTCCTGGGATACACCCTGTGCGAGGGTCGCGAGGTTATATCTATCGTACGTATTGCTCTTTCTCGCGGTCACGCTCGCGTTCCCCGCTCGCGTTCTCTCTATCTCTCTCTCTCTTTTTTTCTCTAATAATGACTATCAAATATATCTGATAAAATTAAATCTAAATATTTTTTGTATTATAACACAAAAATTATATCTGACAGTGACATCCTTAATTAAATGTGCAGTGTAGTTTGTATTATAAATTATTAATTGCCTTATTTTGTTAACAAACTTTACTATACATATATTATCTACTATGACATTCTGCCAATAGCATCGTACATGCCAAATTCTGTATCAAATCTGTTTTTCTTTCGACAAAATTTATTTATAGCAAACACTGCATAATGTGCTCTCGACAAATTTGACTTTGCCTAATATATTCATATTTTGTGTCTTAATTTTTTTAATAATTTATAAATTTATACAAACTACACTGCACATTTAAGGATGTCAAACTCTTAGATATAATTCTTGTAAGTTATAATACAAAAAATATTTACATTTGATTTTATCAGACATAAATGTCGATGTCGATAGACATTATGGCGTTTGATGTATCTATAACAAAAAGGGGTGATATCCGTACAAAATTACCTTTTACAAAAAGTAAAAAAAAGACGCTAAGCACGCGTGGTGTACCTTGAAAAAATCGAAGTAGTTATCTTTGTACCTCGAAAAAATCCAAGTAATATCTTTACCTTAAAAAAACCAAAGTAATATATTTACCTTGAAAAAATCGAAGTAATATATTTATTACAAAAAAAAGAAATGATATCTTTAAATTATGCGCCAATTAAATATATCTATATTATATCGAAAAATAACTATTGTTCTTTTAAAAAATGTATTTCCATTAAAGTAAAAAAATTAATATAAAATGTGAAAAATTTTAGTAAAAAAAACTTGGCGCTGCCAAATTTTAAAATATTTGAAAGCAATAAATAATTAATTTAAAATATTTTAAATTAATAATTACAATGTGAATGTAGAGACCTTCACACATTAATTTAAAGTACTTTTTCCATTTATAGAAATTGTTTCATTAATATATGTATATTATTATGTTTAGCAGCGCCAAGTTTTTTTCACTAAAATTTTTAACATTTTATATTATTTTTTTTACTTTAATGGGAATACATTTTTTAAAAGAACAATAGTTATTTTTCGATATAATATAGATATATTTAATTGGCGCATAATTTAAAGATATCATTTCTTTTTTTTGTAATAAATATATTACTTCAATTTTTTCAAGGTAAATATATTACTTTGGTTTTTTTAAGGTAAAGATATTACTTGGATTTTTTCGAGGTACAAAGATAACTACTTCGATTTTTTCAAGGTACACCACGCGTGCTTGGCGTCTTTTTTTTACCTTTTGTAAAAGGTAATTTTGTACGGATATTACCTACGTTAAACGCATTTTTTTAGATTACAACGACAGTTTAATTCAGAACTCGTGAAGATTTAACCGCGGCTATAAGAAAAATGGGTAAATATGCATATTAGGTCAAACCTCACCAATGACCTTGACCTTGACATATGTTGTCAAGGTCACCCTCCTGAATGACCTTCAGAAGATTTTAGCCGGCGGTCATTGTTTGTTAAAAAGTTATTAACAAAAAGAAAATTGAAAATATAGCAATTATTTTGAGTATTAAAAGGCATAAACGACCTTGACCTTAACATATGTTGTCAAGGTCACCCTCCTGAGTGACCTTCAGAAGGTTTTAGCAGGCGGTCATTGTTTATTAAAAAGTTATAAACAAAAAAAATTTGGTGGAAAAAATTATTTAAAGCAGTGAATGGTTGGTATATTAAAAGGAAAGTTATTTAAAGCAGAGAATAGTTGGTATATTGAAAAGTATATACACAATTTTATGTATTAGAAAGTGTGAATACAAGTATTCTCTGCTTTAATCATGGCAGAAGCATGTTAAAGCTTTGTTAAAGCAGATAATAGTTGGTTATTGACAAAACCTATAGGTTAGTGACGCGCTTTACAAGTATGTGTTTTCTAAGTTGAAGCACATACAAAGCACACATTTGTAAAGCGCGCCATTAACCTATAGATTAGTGACGTGCTTTACAAGTATGTGCTTTCTAAGTTGAAGCACATACTCTCTATTCTCTGCTTTAAATAACTTTCCTTTCAATATACCAACAATTTACTGCTTTAAATAATTTTCCCCACCAAATTCTTTTTGTTTATAACTTCTTAATGAACAATGACCGCCAGCTAAAACTTCCTGAAGGTCACTCAGAAGGGTGACCTTGACAACATATGTCAAGGTCAAGGTCGTTTATGCCTTTCAATACTCAAAATAACTGCTATATTTTTCAAACTTTTTTTGTTTATAACATTTTAATAAACAATGACCGCCAGCTAAAACCTTCTGAAGGTTACTCAGGAGGGTGACCTTGACAACATATGTCAAGGTCAAGGCCATCGGTGAGGTTTGACCTAATATGCATATTTACCGAAAAATGTAATCTCCCATGTAAAAATACACACACATAAATCATTTTACAAGTTGTTCTTTCTGTTGATAATATTGATCATTCCAATGTAATTAAGCTGTTCGACACAAGATAAGCAGAAATCATTAATGTCTCATGCAATCCGTCTTATGAGACGCACGTTCTATGAAATTCGCATACATTGTTTTGACATTTAGCCAACATTTCTGTTTATTTGACGAATATGAAATAACTAAGGTGATATTGCCTCGTTTCTTCTGGAAAATCTAAAAATAAAAAGTTTAGTCAATATAGGATCTAAATGTAAGGGGGAAAACCAGAGTAACAGCTAAAGAAAAAGGTTATTTTTAAAGATTTTTTTTTGACAAATAATTGCTTTTTTTAAAATCACTTTATTAACATTACAAAGTACATAATTTGAACTACTTCTTGTGAAATTTTTGTTAAAAAATATTTATATTTATAGCTACAATAGCCAATAGTGTTAACCGCCTAAAAAGAATTATTATGTCAAACGGGCGCATGCATAGCGAACCAACAGAAGTTCTGAAATAAAAATTCAATTGTACATACGGATTTAAGATTACATAATTTGTTACATAATGGCGAACTTTTGAAAATAACGGTCCAAAAATCGGTGAAAAATTGACTTGCTTTTTAACGTTACAAAAAAAAAAAAAAAAAATACTTAATCAAAAATTCCATACGTACAACTAAAGCTATTATCTCATATTTTAAGAAAATACTTGGTTTTTTGTTTCAGAATTCCCGTTGGTCTGCTACGCATTGGCCCGTATTTTTTTCAGGCGACTCACTCTATTGGCTATCGCAGCTATGAATATTACAATAGTTTAATTTTTTGTTACTCAGACTCAGTTAATTCTCCAATCCGTAGGATAGAACGTGCCGAGTACTTGGCCCTATATATTTTTTGTTTTCTTTTTTTTTAATATATAGTTTTTGTTTTACTGATTTTGTTTATTTCTTTAACTGAAGAATTAACTGAGAATTAACTGAGTTTGACAATGAGTAACATACAATCAAACCATGACGATTGACATAGAAAACGATATGATTTCAACTTTGTCATCGAAGCACTTCTCGAATGAGTTCTTTGGTCAAATAGATCAGTATCGAGAAACCTTCCAAAGTCGAGAATATATCTAATTCTAGATATCGTTACATGTCTTTCTATTTTATAAGAATAATTTCCAATGCAAATCTCAAAATATCGTATAATACGGATCTGCATCATTATCATCAGGTATATCGCTTCAACAGCTCGAAAAAGTGAGTTTTTTGAAAAATCTTTCATGTGGTTGATCTACCTAATGATATATCTAATTGTATACGGAATTTGGAGAAAATCGGTCGGAATCTATTTTATCGAAAAATAGTGCGGGGTCCTTTTACGGAGTGCTTCAAGTATCTTCCTCCATCCGAATATAAATTTGCAACCCCCTACTTAGTTACGCAAATTATTGCGCACTCCTCTGCAACCGTCTACTAGTTACGCAACTTATCAATGACTAATTTTGTGTTACAAAATTAATGCAAAAGTGTTGCAAATCCAGGGAAACAAATTAAAAATACATTTACACATGATGTCGAATTTGCAACCTTCCACCTGTCACGCAAAATATTCAAATATAGATATTGTGAAAAGTATTGCAAACCTAAACCTCTTTTATATCTTCCAAATTGAAGTAAGCGTTGTGTAAATGAAACAACTTCCGTGAACACAAGAAACAACAAGAAAGGCCAGAATGAACCGAAAATGTGTATCCTTAACAGGAGAGAAATAAAAAGAAAGGTCCGCGTATACTTTTCTATTGTCGCGCGCCACAACAACATAGGGGACTCCTCAGGGAAGTGAAGGGAACGTCTCACGCAGATTTTTCTCTAATTTTGCACAGTTTTTGGTTATGTCAAAGTATGAAAAAATCTGTCATTACTTTTAGCCCAAATTAATTTTTCATTTTTTTTTATTTTTTAAGTTTTACACA